>JADGIL010006130.1:5959-40901 GCA_020352625.1 Cactoblastis cactorum | reverse complement strand
ATTTGTTTCATTTCAATGTTATACTAGGTTGGTTTTAACTTGAAAAAATTAACTTAATTAGATCTTCAAAAAGGTTTAAAATAATAATAGATCGTTGAATTTTGAAGAACTAAGAAATGGCAGCAAAAAATCTGGATATTTAGGTACACAAGCCCAATAGTAAATGACAATTTACTCTAGCAGGTCAAGGGTTTGTTATAGCAATTATTATTGGTTATAAGATGTCGATATAACGGCTTAAATATTTTTTCAATATTCCTCCACTACTCCACTTATATTTAAATTGCTTATGCCCGCGATGGGTCCACGTGTAGCTACTATTGACAATATTTTTTGGTTCTAAGCGGAGGGTTATGACACAATTGAAACCATACATAAGTTACACTTTCTAAATACAACTTTGAAAGCATCAATTAATAAATCACACAAATTGAGTTTGCCCTGAACTAAGTTCAAGACTTATATTATGGGATACTAACTCAACGACACTATATTTTATAAAATATATAAAAAACTACAAGGCTCATGCCAATTAGAAACATACCATTTTCCATCATCGCCTGACCGGGATTCGAACCCAGGAGCACCACGTTGAGCGGCGACTTTACCACTGTACCGACGAGGTCATCAACGATGTTGTATAGTTCAGATAGTCAACAAAATAGGTCATATTATATCGATACAGTTTGTGAAAATGTTGGCAAAGAACGCCGCCGTTCTCTTGGGAACTTAATCCCTACTTTCCTCGTCGACTTCAACATTTTCCGGTACAATACAAATAAACTTTTTTAATATTTGCTCTTTTACCTTATAAAGTTTGAGGACAAAAAATCTATTTAAGATCTAAAATTGCGTCTTTATTTTCCGCTTAAGAATTACTTATACTTAAGACCTATCATTTAACCGTTAAAGAAGATTACCATAATAGCAGATTTCTATGATGAATTTTTTTATATTTATAACAAATAATCTGTATATTTATTTATTCGTTTATTATCTTTTAATTATTATCTAAACATATACTGCTTCCTCTATGAAAAAAAGCGTGATCATATACAGTAAGTATGTATATAATAAAATTGTACATGGGACAAAATAAAAATAAGGAGAGCTCTTTTTAGGACCTATGAAAGTCAAAATTTAATAAAAAATAAAATACCTATTATTTTTTCTTTTGTCTGTTAGCGCATCACGCTACAACTATTGGAAGGAATTTGATGCGGTTTCACAGTTGTAGTATTTAAGCAAGTCTAAAATAAATATAACTTTGATTTCATCTTGATACGCCATTATGAACCTCAGATATTGACGATAGTATTTCGTCGCGGGCATAAAATAGTGTTTTAATATTTTGCATATGAAACTCTATAAAAATATCTCGTTGCATCTTTGTCGCTCTTTCATTTATGGAGGTTAAGTATGAAAAGTCATAAAAAATAAGGTTCATTTTTCACAAAATTATCCTTGACTTCGGAACAAATGGCTATCTCGTGATTCAGGCGCAACGTATGTATATAAGGTAGATTACATAAGGAGTACAAAAAGCTTTATACAATTACGAAGTAAATCTATAGTAAAATGCTTGTGGAATTATTCTGCATATTTTTTCTTATTTATATTGTTTTCTTATCAAGAAACTGATCAACATGAACGTAAAATTACAACTCAACGCAATACAACAAGTTTTCTTTAGGAAAACATAATAACAAAAAAACAGGCTATGTGACATAGCAAGTAAATTATAATGTATTAAAGATAATATATAGAAACATATTATCCAACGTTATTATTAACATTATATTGACTTTGCCAACATTAAGCAATATAAAAGATATAGAAAAATAGAGCCCTTCAAATTTTAAAGTAAAATATTTGTTTTGCCCAGCATGGAGGACGTTTGACGACCATTCTTTGTGTCTAAGAAAATAGTAAAAGTAGTCCAATATGGTCATTTTGGCATTGTAGATAATGTTATAGAAGCATTTATGTATTTTATATTCCTGTATTCTATAATTACATTGTAGCTTAGTATTGTATGTATTGATCTGGGCGTACCTTGAATCGGTCTGCTAGCATGTAATTTATATTCATTGATTTTCATTATTCAAAGTTCTGCACTGTGGTATAGCGTGATTAAAACAATTGCATGTTAGGTTACATTTGTACTGTTTTAAAAGTAGACTGACCTTATTAATAGGTAAGCCAACAGCCATATTGATCTTACTGTCCCGGACATAGCAAACTAAAACGTATCATATTTATTTAAATGATAGATGCCGCTTTTAAATAATGTGGTCAAGGCTTATAGAAGATAATAATGCAATTTTATTTTTTAAGACTTGAGGGCTGCTGGAAGTTAAACTTATCTAACTAACAGGAAGCAACAATGAAAGCTACATATAGACACACACAACTACACGCGACTCAAGTAATGCCTATTCACTCTTGTCTTACAAATTTCTGTATTAAACGAATTCGGGAAGAGCTATGCAGGGTGGAAATTCCATTCCCTAGCGATTCGCAAAATAAATTAATAGACATTACAACCTCAAAATTTCGGGACTATAATATTTCTGTAATATTATATTATATTCGGGATTTCCTAGTAGCAGCATACTTAATCAAAATTATGCTCCTGCCTCGTGGGTTTTGATATCAATCATATCAATGTAAGTAGTTTTAAATTACCATAATTTCCGGTGAATAAAAATATCGTAGCACTAGAACAAGTATAATAATTATCTAGTGTATAAAATACAGAAAGAATAGCTGAAGACAGAAATTCCTAAAAGGTCGGCCACGTTTCTGTGATCCCTCGGGTGTTGCAGGTGTCTATGGACGGCGGTGATCACTTAACATCATGTGACCGTGCTAGTTGCTTCACTTTTTCATCAAAAAAATTGACAGCAATTAAAATTAACTTTATCCCATTCCCTATTTTATATAACTAATTATATTTATCTGGTTTCCGGTATGACATAAAAGGAAGACTAAAAAAGCAAACTATATAATAATAATATGTAGATTTGGAGTTAATTTTGAGTTAAAATCTAGAAAAACCAAAATATGTTATACACCACCCGAGACACTTATTGAATCATAAAACAGTCCAACGAAATCACGTAAATCCGCTGTAGACATAAGCGGCGGAATCCGATCTGTAGTATGAAATTTCCTGTCACTGAATATAATATGTGTTTTGAGTTGGCTTAAGTGACGATTTGTTGCGATTATTGCCGTCAGTGTACGGCGAGTAAATATAAATAAAACAACACATATAATGTATGACAGCTATAGTTTTTCTGTAGAAGATAGTTGGTCATATGTGATACTGATATGGCGCAAAGGCTTTAATTTACAGAGACTTAGTTCCTATGAAATTAAGTAGTCTTGACATTAGTATGGAATATATAAACATTTTTCCCTTTCAAGACGTAGTTTCCGTTTAGTAGAATCCATTCAAAAAACCATCAAAAAAAAGATAAGGTAGTCTATGTTTGACTTATTATTTTCTTCCTTACAAACATCAAATTTGGCTTAAATAGAAAATTTTGAAACCAGATACAGCTTCTAATTGAGTATAATATGAAACAAAAGCTAACAATAGATATAAATAACAATTTAATTTCTATAAGTTAAAATAACCGTTTAAGAAACATCAAATACAAACAAGCCGATAAATAAAATGCAGAGAACAAATTTTAAAAATTTCCAATCCCTTTATATCCTGCATCGGAATGTTCACAGCATTACAGAGTGCATTTGCAGTTTATGTTCAGTAAACAGCTAACTTGCAAAGAAATCTCTCAACGCTATTTTCTGTAAAGGCAAAATAAATATTGAATATTTTAAAATTGAATATTTCTACAAAATCTTGCCTTTTCCAGATTTGTTATAAAGAATATTTTCCGTATGAAATCCTTGAGGTTTGATATTTCTGTGAACATTTCACAACTAGAAGGTAGTGTTCATAGTACCTGAAAATCCTTTGCAGAATGTTAATACAGATATAATTTTGTGAGCATTTCAAATACTATTTATTTATTATATGTACATAGATGGATACAATTTTTATAGTTATTAAAAATTCATAATAAATTTTATTAGTAACTTTTGCCATTAACTAATCGCTAGTAAAACATTATTTTAAAATTTCATTAGTATCATCTATTAATGGTATACCCAGTTTAATACAAGATAACAAAGAAACGGATATATGCAACGGCTCACCAATGACGCTCCATAAATATAAATTTTGTATATGGTGCGTTGTATATTTTATTTTTGTAATAAACCATGTTTGCTTTGCTTAACTGGTTATATCTGTTTCCTTCATGTAGATGGAGAAAGTAATATATCACTACAGAATGTCACATACGGTGCCTACTCTTGATGTCTGCCTCTAGTGGTACCATAAAGATTATTTTGTTTTCGGAAATATTGGATTAGACATTCCAAATTTTCCCAGCTCGCTTTGTGACTGCACATAACAATTATTTTTTGTTTATTCTATATCCTCAAGTAAAATATTTTACCATAAATAATACCGTGGATCACTAGATCCACGTAAATCCCGCAAGGTTTATTTTGGTTCTGAGAGTCGTTGTATCTATCTATACAGGAATATAAATAGTATATCTAATTGTAGATTCCTTGTAATATAATGTGTATATACATAGTAAAATTCTTTTAAACATCTAAGTAACCTGTATAAAATTGTGATTCAATAATTAATAATTGATTTTATACAGTTTTTCATTGTTTTTTTGATGATCTGGGTAATATGCTAGAAAGTTACCTCGGTAACGCTATGGTATTGTTCCCAGCACCTGAAACTGATTTGGTTCTCGGTTCAGCTTGATAGAAAACAATAATTTTCGGTTGATTTTATACTGAATTTTAATCATTTATCTATATTAAAAAATAAATACCTATGGATAAATCATAAAGATTTAATTAGCCCCAAAGTAAGTTCGAAACTTATGGGATACCATTCATACCATAAAAAAAAACATTCAAAACCCAGATGAATTAGAAATAAATGGGTTTTCTATCTTACCATACTGGAATCTCCTGATTAGGGGACTGGCATTAATCATTTTACTTTGAAGCTTGTCAAAGATTGAACGTTGATTACGGATCTCACTGAAAAAGGTAGAAGAATGATGAGGGTTAGTTTAAATTGAGTGATTTACATATGATATATTTGTGTGATCAATTATAATTATTGTCACTCGCTTTACTCCTGTTACTATGGGAATTACCGGATAAAAAGTAAAAAAGTATGTTACTGCAGAAGATCCAATCTAAATAATGTTCCAAATATCATCCTTATCGGCCCAGTGATCTCTGAATGATTTAATTTCAAAGATAAATACAATCTTTTTCTTTTTAAATAGTAATATTGATGAATATTTATGTGTTATAATATGTGGTATATGTATAATGTAGTATAAACATTATACTGCATTTAATACAATGTACTACACTATTGGAGTGCAGGCATGCACAATTGCAGATGTGTTAAATTTATTACAGCGGCAGTTTCCAATTAGTCGGGTTGCCTACACAAATGGAGCGCACCTACGTACATAGCGCACCAAGAGTTGAAACCGCTCCCAGACCAATAAATTTAATAGTGGACGTGTACATTCAATTACTGCCTCTGTGGTCCGTGATTTGGATGTTGTAGATTGAAATTCCTCTGGAAAGTACCTTGGTAAAAATGTATTTATAATCTGGTTAGGATACTGCAAGGTTGACAACAAGCTTAACACCTGTACAACTTAAAAGAAAGATGGTTCTGTGTTTTGGAAGATACGAAAGCGTAGACCATGAACGCCACAGCCTCTGCGAGTAAAATTTAGTAACTTCACTTTTTGTACTTTTTTTTTATATAGAGACTTGAGTGCGTTTGACCTCAATCTCACCTGATGGAAAGCGACAATGAAGTCTAAGGTGGAGCACGCAAACTCAAGTAATGCCTATTCACCCTTGCCTTAAAAATCCCCATACTATAAATGTACCCCCTGTTCTAGCATTCTAAAAATATTATCTCTTTATTTTCCTGAAGCTGTAGATTGAAAAACATTTTAACCAATGAAGGAGTGATGTCAGAGGTGGTAAAGAGGGCAAAGGGGTTGGCGAGAAGAATCTACGAGAACTTTGTGTATTAGTTTAGTTTGTAATATTGTTTAGAATAAACTGTTTTATTTACATGTATTTTAATAAATATCTCAATATTAATAAAATAAATATTGGTAATAAATTTTAAGTGTCATGGCAAGACCATTAGAGCAAATGACGCCTTTTGTTTTGGAGTAATGTCACATGTAACCAGGCTATCTCTCATAGCTAGACAGTTGAAATTTTCACAGATGATGTATTTTTGTTGCCACTAACAACAACATAAAATAAAAATAAAATAAATATTAAAGGAGAGCTCCCATACAACAAACGTGATTTTTTTTCTCTCTTTTTAAATCAATAACTATAACGGCAATAGTGAGACACCTGAAATATTCACAGAATATTTGCCATTTGGTATATAAAGGTACGGAACCTTTAATGCGCAAGTCCAACTCGCACTTGACTTGACTTTTTTTTCATGGTACATAATAATAAAAACATAACCGGCCTGCAACGCATGCAAGTTGTATTTAATTACCGTATAAATAGGTACGTGTAACAACGAGCGGAAAAAATGTTCATGAAATGTTATGAAATTGATTAAGTATGATGAAATGTAATGAGATTGATTAAGTATTTTCATACTTAATCAACCTCATTACATTTCATCAACATTTTTCCCACAAGGTTCAAATTCTTTTTAAAAACGCAGTGCATTAATTAAAAAACACAGCTAATTAATACGTAATGCTAAACAAATAATGCATAGATTATATTATCATTTTCGGAGAAAAAATTGATCCTACACAAAGCTCTAATTTGACACTTTGGAAGCCGCGATCAAAGTAGAAAATATCAAAGATGAGCGTTAATAATTAGGTAAATATATATTGATACACCGAACCTCGCCAGGAGCACGTCTTGTCAACACAGCGCTCAGTTTCCTCAATAATTTATTTTTCATGCCAGTAATATTCAGTTTATACAGAACAAATTCATAAGCAAGCACAGTATCGACTTTGAATTTACTAATGAACGACTATTGTCAATCACGGATTTTAAACAGCGCATCAAGATGAGGTCTACACAATAAGTATTTCACGTTAGACCATGTACGATATAACTGTGAGATCCTCGTCAAATTCCATATAGTAGTTTATGCATGGCGCGCGTATTCACAAACAGACAAAACTGTATTATAATTTCGGCTTCTATAGGGCAAAAAATCTCTTTTATATATTTTTCTTCATGTCTTCTGTGACCAGATAGAGCCTTTGTGACCAGCCTGCTCGTTTGCCTCCCTCTTTCATAAAAAGGCTAGTAATAAATTAAATATATTCTACTAGCTGCCCATGTTCATTTCATTGGGCGTTACTTATAAATAAACAAAGAAATAATACAGCCATGTGAATTGTTATACTAGAAAATAAAATAAAGTAGTAAAATGAATAAATGATTATGAATTGATGAAACCTTACTAATATAACGCAATAGCAAAAAATCATTCTATTGATTAAACTTATCAGTTTAAATATATATTATAATTTATCAGTTAAAATATTGGTCTATATCTAGACCAATATTTTTGGTGAACGTTATGTTAACTATACCGAACCGTTTTTTCAGCGCCTATCGCACGCTTTCTTTATTTACTTAAGTTTTTATTCAATCAAATTTAAATTTAACTATGGTGAAAGATAGAAAATTTGGTATATACATATGTATAAAGTAATCGAAATATCTATATTTCAATATATTTATATTTGGATTACAAAATCATTATTTTTTTTGCGTGAATTGCGTTATATTGGATTGGAGTTATAATCTTCACTTAATTCGATATAATTGTTTTTTTTTTCTTGTACTTTTCTGTGTGGTATTGACAGAATATTTTCATGAGATAGTTTGTAAAATAAATTTACTATAAAAGTCCACCGTCTGTCTGGTGAGACATAAAATTTTCAGATATCCGAAGCATGTGCGGGTCGTGAGTCGGATACAAATTCTCAGATATTCCGATACACAGACTTCTATTTCGTGAAGCATTCTTGAATGTTGCCACTAGTATAGGAATTTTCTTTTTTTTATGTCAGAGAGAGGCAAACGAGTAGGCGGGTCTCGAGATGTTAAGTGATCACCGCCGCCCATAGACAACTGCAACACCCGCGGGGTAACAGAAGCGTTGCCAGCCTGTAGAGAAGTTAGGCCCCCGGCTCTCCCACTCACCGGACGGAGTATGACGGCTGTGAACCGCCATTCAGGCGTCAGTCTTCTTCAGTCAGGAAACCAGCTTTCCATTATTTTTCTACCTACTCTAACGTCATTTGAGCGATTAAGTGATAGGACTTATCGCACTTTTATTGAAGAATAATTAGACATATTTTCCCTTTAATTTGACAAATGAAAAAATCACCGAGAAAAACATGTGTGAAAAGAATATGTGGAAGTATGAAAAACAAGCATGCAATAAACGCACGCAGTTGCATGGTTTATTTGGAATGAGTCTGTGTTCCAATATAACCCACCGTTAATCCTCGTATCTCATTATTCTGTAACTTTATTTTAGTCGTAAATACAGATGTTGTTAAATAAAAATATATGTGGCGACGTCTCTATTTCACGATTATTTTAAAAGAGATACATGAATATTTGTATTAAAAATATAAATGACTAGCTAATGCCTGCACCTTCGTCCGGGTAGATTTTATGAAACATTATATCCCTCGGGAACCATACATTTTTTCGGGTTAAAAAGTAGCCTATCTTTTATTCTAGGTCGTAGTCCATCTCTGTGCCAAATTTCATTGAAATCCGTTCGGTACTTTTTGTGTGATGCGTGTACAAACATACAGACAGACAGACAAAAATTATAAAAATAATAGATTTAGCTTCTATAGGCCCTATAAAAACTATATTTAATTCTTAAATATCTCCCATGTACAGATAAAGCTTAGTTACAATTTTATTATATGTATAGATTATTTCGTACAGAAATATGGTAGGGATACTATTTCGTGTTTCTTTATTTATATACGCACATCACGCAGATACTACAGGATGACAATGTATTGGGACAGATAACACAGATTGAACTAGCCCCAAAGTAAGTCCGAGATTTTTTTATGGGATACTAACTCAACGAGTCTATATTTTATAATAAATAAATAAATATACCTATAGAGAAAAAGGCTACGGGATACTAAGTCATACCGTAATTTATAATAAATAAACATATGTATAGATCAACATCTAAGACCCATGCCAATCTGAAAAAAGATAATTTTCCATAATGACTGACTGGAAATGGAGCCAGGACTTCTTGGTTGGATTTTTCCACAGCGACAATGAGGCCGTTAACATTTTTAACATTCGTCAGCTATGACAAGGATTATTAATTTTACGAAGTTAAAATTTAAATCTAATTGTTAGGAGTCCATGGTACGCATTGGCTACAACCAGTCAATTGTGTAAAAATAAAATAATATAATGAAAAAAGGGCAAATTTTATTGCATGTTAATGTTTAAGAAATTTTTGACCATTTTTAGGTAGTTTTAAGCACTATAATATGATTCCTAACCAATATTGGCAATTATTTATAAATCTAGGTACCTAAGTTCTAATTATGACTCAGGAGGTCCCGGTCATGATGGAAAATAACCTATTTGTGATTGGGGTGGGTCTTGGATGTTTATCTATACCTATGTATATTTATTATAAAATATAGTATCGTTGAGTTAATATCCCACAATAAAACTTACTTTGGGGCTAACTCAATATGAGTGATAAGTTCCTTAACAAAAAGTTTCTCAAAATTTGTTTTTCTAATGTTATCAAAATGAATCAGTGTCAAACTATACCAGTAAATAATGAAAGTATGAATGTAAATATCAACTCCGAAAAGTTTGTTTCCTCGTGTGAACTTTATTTATATCTATAAAACGATACTACCAACGCCATCTAGGAGATAATTGCAAACATATTAATACCCTCGATTTTAAGTTAATTCAACAAACATGTAACTATTATAGTTTGCAGAGAGAATAATATCACAATTTTGCAATAGATGGAGCCCTTGCAAATTGATGGAGTCGAAAGGGAATAGTTAAGGCCTATCCGCACACAACAGTACCGTGGCGTATCCGTCCGTGTCAGTGAAAAATTATATTGTTGCATACATTTTGTATGACGCTATTCGCACTCGTCAGTATCAGTGACGTTCAGTAATACGGAACAAAACTATCACGGACGCGTGCCGGCACTGTTGTGTGCGGATAGGGCCTTAGGGTGTATAATTACGTATATGGGTATTGGGACACTTTCTAAGGGATAATTTATGGAAGTTCATAGAGAAACAGATAGATGTCATGTTAAAATCGTAGCAATTTTTAATTGGAAGTCTCTACTGATATAACAAGAACAATAACATCGATAAAATTGTCATAATTATTATAATTACCTGGTACAGTCAATTTAATACTTGCAGGCATCTCTATTCTATGGTAACAGGTTGCAATCAATCTTGAGTAAGGTGATCAGCACATCACCTTACTCAAGATTAATTGCAACCTGTCTAAATTAATTATATTTGACAATTTATAAACTTTGCATTTTGCAAGATTTTATTTAGTTTCACGTGTCCCGTTGTCTGAAATCTTGCAAATTATAATCTTTACATAATAAAAATGTAACTGCTCAATATCTGTCTATACTTAGAAGATATTAAAGAGTACTGGTCCTTGAGGGGTCCTTTTTTCTGTATGTTTGTTACGCGCATCACACAAAACCTTCTGAATGAAATTTGATGCGGTTGTCACAGTTGTAGCGTAGAAGATCTAATTTAAAATATGCGCATTATTTTAAGATACATTTTGATGACGATTGATAGAAGGTACGCGCGAGCGACGTCGCGGACAATAACTAGTGAAAAATAAAACTCAGGTTTTGTATGTGTGATTTAATAGGTAAATGCTTAAATTATTACAATAGGGTGCACTCTAAAAGTTATTGAAATGTAGTTTGACAGAATAAAAAAAAGTATGTGTACGGTCAACAACACATCGTCAACTTTATAGCAAAGTCACCAATGTAACTTCGGCATAACGATCTGTACAAGGTAACATGATACGCTGTTGACCGTACCTACGCACATTATACGTATTAAGTAAATAATACTAAATATACAGTGATTTTAAAGTCTTAATATAACCAAATGATTTATATGTATAATAAACTACAAGATCGAAAATAATGATATTACCTAAAATTTATTAAAGTGATAAATTAATTTAAAATTAGATCAAAAAAGTAGCCGTTTAATGATTAAATTTACATATTTCTAATCTCCAACCAAATTATTTAAGAATATTTTGCGTTCATTATTTTTCTCTCCATCAATCTACCGTTACTTTCATATGATAATAAATATATATAGGGACAAAGCATATAGATTGAGTTAGCCCCAAAGTAAATTCGAGACTTGTGTTATGGGATAGTAACTCAAAGATACTATATTTTATAATAAATACTCATATAGTTAAACGTCCAAGATCCAGACCAATCAGAAAAAGGTCGTTTCACATTATGACCTGACCGGGGATCGAACCCGGGACCTCCTGAGTAGCGGTCAGCTACCTTAACCATTACACCACGGAGGCCATCACGTGACAGTGAGTATAACTTTTATAAAATGGTTGTTATTTACATTTTTAAAGTAAAATGTAGTCATGAGTATAATCAAGCTTGGAAAAACATCTTTGGAATATATTTATGAAGAAATAAAACTAAGGCATATTATTATGTTCACACAATTTCTGAAATTAATTAATAATTAATAAATGACAGACTGTTTATTGTATTGGATTGTAATTATTAAGTTAATCCCTAATGTATAATAATGTACGTAATATATGTAATAATATGAATAGAATGTGTGTATATTGCTCAGTGTTTCATAATGGAAGACAGTATTTTTACCTAGGTAATTCTATTACAGGCTAATTGGCTATTGTATTAAGCTAATCAAGTCTGTTACTTATTATTTACTATTGGCTTAATATTACTAATATTTTTGATATTTAAGAGATTAATAGTGTTGTAGATTTTTTTTGATTTTATAAAACAACATTTTCAATGACGGAACAATAACTAAATAATAATATAGGGAACAACTATTCGACATTTCAACAAAGAACTAAAGTTCTTTGTGCAAACTAATGATTATTTTGGCACGCTATGTACTTACGGGTCCAAATAGTATTTAAAATATTCCAGATGTATCTCTTCTTCAGTCTCAAGTAGACTTTACAGGTACTATTTGTACACTCTAGGGTAGATAAACCTTAGCCCCTCCCTTCTATTTGTCATATTATATAGGTATAATGCCAGCCTGAATGGGGGATCAGGTACGTTTATCTACCCCCTAATATAGATATTTTAATTAGATATAAATAAGTGAGGTTATTAACCTTCCAATTAATATTTTAAATATCTCTCAATGTTACGAGTACTTCAATATAATCAGCAACGCAGACAAAATACAAGAGAGTCGCCTACGTGGGTACTACACGTCTTGCGCAAACTGGTAAAAAAAACTGCTATGCCACCTCCGCCAAGGCCCGGTAAGAGAGGCAGGCTCGAAAAGGACTGGCTTGACGACGTCAGAGATGGCATGCATGTCAATCGTCTCACGACTCGGAATGCTGAAGATCGTGCGAAGTGGAAATGCAAAAGTAGGAAGGCGGACTCTGAACATCAAGACTCTGTGACCTCAGAACAATCGGGATATAGAGCCGTTAGAATAAAGAAGAAAGTACTATACTGATAACTTTAACACTAATATTAAGTCATAAACATTACACATGGCAGTTATCGTACTCGATAAATTTAATTTAAACTAGATATTACATTAGAAAGTTACTTTATAGGGTAAATATTTATTATGAAATATTAAATACTTGAAGCTATAATATATAATAAATACAATTTTAATAAAATTTTACATATTTTTGATGTAGGTAAACCTTAACTAATTGAATCTTGTAAACTGAATATATGTAATTTAACTATATTGAAAATATTTTGTTCAATGTAAAAAACGTCTTTTGGCGAAGGTATGTATTTTTTTTACTAAAAGGCAATCTAAGATGTAGCTAGTGCAACTTAATGCCAAAAACGAATGTAGATTTTATTATTTTAAACAGTACAAATAAAACAAAACAGGTAATTGTCTGCATCACGACTTAATTTTTTATGTTTGGATAATACTAGTCATCGTGAGTGACATTCGACGGTCGAAATCATATCGGATTTGGCTTTCAAAACTGCGCATAATAAGTATAACAGAAAGTTAGGATTACTTAAAATACAGCTTCTACAATTTTAAGTGATTATTTTTGAAAACGGGTCATTACGTTCTTAAACTCTCAAGAAAAAGAAGTTATCTCTAACTGACTTTGGTGTTTGTCAAAAGCAGTTTGTTTATGCATTATAGGTACTTAATTGGAGAAATATTTGATCTAATAGTGTCACAGTGCTGATATAAATTTCTTATTACTACTCCGAATAATATGATATCCTTATATTATAGTCATATTCATAATACTTATGTAAATATCATCTATTTAATATCATAAGGTTTCGATAAAAATTTACTGGAAGCATTTGGAGATTGGCAAAACTTTGTTTCTGGTATTGCTTTTTTTATTGAAAGGTATTTCTGGAAGCTCAATTTTTTTAGCTTGACTGACTAATGCACACCTTAAATACTCGTATACCTTGAAGCACATCAATAGTTAGAAAAAGTAATGGAACTATCATAGTTATTATTAATCAATCAGTATAATTTGGCGCAATTCATCGTCTTTCTAATTTATGTGTAAAGTGCGAAAAATCTTAGCGCGGTTTATTTTTTGTTTAATGGTTTATTCGCATACCTTAATTCTCAGTTAGTCTGGTGTTTTTAGTTAAAATTAAACTTAGTCATTTCTCATAATTTTAATAAATTTAAAGAAAAAATAAAATTTAGTTTTATTGCATCTTTGGATAACACCTATTAAGTTCTCGTATGTAACATGGTAATTTATACTTTAACCATAGATGAGCTTCGAAGATATCCGTATTATGACGAACCTTAAACTATTCTAGCAACATGACAAAATCCATACTAACAACACTTTAAAGTTGATTATAAATCTACTCGACTATGCATCATTTGGCGTATCTTATTTATTACTAAATTATTAACCTATTTTATACGATACAATCAAATTACAGTACTTATATATAACTATTGATCATATAAAATAATAGTACGTTTATTAAATATTAAATTTTCTACTCTACATTTATAAAATTGCAGTGCTCAAGAAATGTTTCAAATACAATATACGTCCATAATTCCCTGGTAAATTACTATAATAAAATATTAGTTTATTATAAGTGCAATATCAATTCCTGTTTGTTTGTATATAAGTATACTACTATGTAAATATGGTTGAAAGCTACTAGGTGCGCTCCTACATTATATAACGATAAGTTATTTCAATTCCTGATTACTATCACTATTTTCTATTTTATCATGCTTATCGTAACACATAAATATCGATACACATGTAAGATAAATATCTAGATTCACAATCCTGCTATAAAAGTGTCCTCGACAAAACACTGCTCATCACTTCTAAATGAGCAGTCTCGTTACTTTGACATGGTTTTCAACTTGCATACATTAAGACTTATTTTCTAATACACGATTCTAGAAATGACATTTTGTCGATATAATCATAATAGTATCATCTTTATTGAAATGATTTCGACATTATGTTTGATTTTGTTAGGAACTGTGAATCTAGTTCTTTATTGTTGATCGAAGGGTGTAGACAAAAAGTCAAATGAGATACTTATATTAAATGCCAAAAACAAAATGTACATCAACGCTAGAAAGCAATCTTATCGTATCTCGAAATATACGTTTTTCCCCACTAACTTCTTGGATTAAGAAAAAAAATACTTTACGCATACTTTTGAATTTTTCGTTACGAAAATTCAACCTCGTTAAATAAATAAAAAAAACATAGAAAATTGAGACCCAGACTGTTCGATGCAGTATTTTTTCATTCTTCGAAGAAGGGAACAGAAACGCATTTTTCGAGATATGACAAGATTGCTTTCTAGCGTCGATATTTGTAATTTGTATGACAGGTTTGTGACGTCATCATGTTTAATGATTAAGATGTGAAGTGGCGTTTTTATGCCTTATACAAAATCAACAATCTTAACTTTAAACCAAGTCTAAGTATTGTACATAAGTCTACACCCTTGTTCAAATAATCAGCCATTTAGCTACCATCACTCAAATATCATTACATTACATCCACGTTCATCTATCTGTCATTAAATTACATTTAATTTAAAAAATCACAATTTGGTATATTCGTTGACACAAAAGATGTAATTTTTCACTGTAATTATAACAACTTTATAAGATTTCACACAAAAACCTATCCCTTCTATGCTTTTTTAACACATATTCAGTATTTTTAGATCTCACTGGAACTCGAATTAAAAATTATGTTGTTCTATGAAATATAGTAATGTAGCACTAAGTTTAGATATTTGAAAAATTTGAATAAAAGCATCAGTAAGTTCAAGATACACTTTTAGCTACAGAATTCAACATGATTTTGGAAGATGGACCAAATGATAACTATAAGTCATTAACGTACGATAATGATAGTTGATCAAAGCATAATAGAAGATAAAAAATGATATACAAATTATTGCTAGCAACTTAATTTTCATTGAGTCTTGACTTTTGGCAGTGGAAGTTTCAAAGTGGGTGATTAGAGTTGATACAGATCGACATTGTTTGTCTTAACTATGGACGAGCGACGCACTTGGGTTCCGCCGCCCTTCTCCGAAGATCAGACGTGTGTAAAATTAGCGTGGACCGTCTCCTCTTGTGAGATCTGAGTGGCAGAGGTGAAATACTGGAAATGAAGTTGATACGGTTTTATTAACATGAATTTACCTTTTTATCTTTGGTTAGCAATAATAGTCATCTTCATAAATATCAGATTTTTTTTTAAATACTTTTAGCTCTGAATTTTCAAGCGCTATATAATATTTGATATACTATAAATTTTTAACTATAGCCATTAAGTATTTAGCATTAAATATAGTATTTTTTTTTGGAATCATATTTTTTTAATAAAATGCATGGCTAATGGGCTGTTTGACAATTGACTGGCCACAGATTGGTTTCATTAATTAAAATATAAATAGTTTGTGACCACAACAATTATTACGCTGTGCACACAGTTATTACACAGTCCAAATGCAGATATCTGATAGTATAAAAATTATGTATAGTGTATAATATAAAGTTTATAATATAAAATTATTTTGCTGTTCGTTTGTGCGTAAAAACTTTAGAATTTCTGAGAAAATTTGGCTAATTTTGATATTAAAATATTCGTGGAAGTTTAGGAAAGGTCTATAAATCGAGAAAATTGCAAAATTGTACAGGATATGTCACGGGCACAGCTAGTTAAGTAGTTAATAATAAAAA
Source organism: Cactoblastis cactorum (assembly GCA_020352625.1). NCBI lineage: Eukaryota > Metazoa > Arthropoda > Insecta > Lepidoptera > Pyralidae > Cactoblastis > Cactoblastis cactorum. The sequence continues at coordinate 24,204 of JADGIL010006130.1, read as the reverse complement.
ATAAAACTATAAACCCATCATTAATTGTCAGTAAAGGTGGGTGGTAAATTTTATGGACATTTTCTAGATAATTTCAAAGGGTATATAGTGTCAAAAATAGTTCTGTTTTTATCCAATTTAAGGGTTGGTACATTACAGTCATTGTTATCATCATGCTTTGTTTAAAATCCGGTCAGATTTGTGACAACTTACGTACTAATTTAAGATTAATAAATCTTGCGATGAACATGTCCCAACTCGTCTCCTGCTAGGAGGAACTCATTGTACTATAAACAAAAGTTTATGCAAATTATTGTTAAGCAACGTAGTTATTAGGTACTACGTTAACATTACGTTTTTAAGTGACTGCTTTTAAATACTTTAAATAAAAAGCAAAACCTACGTGCTAAGTTTAGTATTTTAATCAGTTTAAACTAACACATAGATAGAATAATAAATAAAAGTACAAAATTTATGTCTAAGATTTTTTTTTATATGTCCCTTATTTGTATGTCCCTTTTCATTTTTTAAGATGAGAAATACAGTATAAATCAAAGTCAATTAATTATAAAACAAGCACACAATACCAATGAATTTTAACATATAAAAATGATACCCATATGACGGAGACCAAAGCATATAATGTAGAGTTACTTTGAACAAAAAGTTACAAATTAATATGTTACACATAAAATAAAGATACGAGTTAGGATACACAGAATACTCACTCCAAAAGCAGCACCATTCCATCCCAACTGATCATGGTCACGCTGAGGCATGTGTTGAGGCGGGGTTTTCCTCTCCGACCTGGAAGCCAAGCGGGCCTTAGCTCGCAGGGCAGCTCGCAGTGGCACGTTGGCCCGAGCTGCTTCGGCCCGACCATGCTGGCAGAACTCCAGAAGAGCTACGCCAAGCGCTAAAGCCAGTCCGCCAACGAGCACGTAGAATATTCCAGAAACTTGGCTCAACGTCATCTCTGTTATTGTTATTTCCTGAAAGTGATCGTTGATTCTTTTCCTAGTTTTATTTTAAAAAACAAAATTTAAGTTGAGATTTTCTGTGAGTGCATTGCAGAAATAGAAGGAACTCTTCATTCCAAAAAATGTAGCGTCGCCAGTGTTGTTTTTTTTAATTCGGTTGTAGCTATTAATATGCTTATACCTCCTTTTTCTAAATAATATAAACATTTAAAAAAAACATTATTATAATAAATTACAGACGCAATTTTTTATATTTTCAAGTACAAAACATTAAATACAATTCCATTCATCTCAAAAAATAAGTTACAGACATCAAATTAACGTTTGTGTTTGCCTTTCAAGTTATTTAATCTTTGCAAAAAATTCTGGCTTATAAGTATTTGGAATAAAATACTTACTTCGTCTTTTCCTAGATCGCAAACCGACTTCCTACTATTTAAGACCCATTTCCGCCATAGCTTCGGAATCACGCCTTCTTTTTTCAGACTTACCAGCGCTAAATTTATTCCCTCTCTGGAATAAAAAAATGACTATGTTTTTTACAAGCCATCCTGTTTCTTATTTGTCTTGCCAAACTAATTGGATTTGCGGGAAATAAAGTCTCACAATAATATAAAGGATTTGTTAGCTTGCTTGTTATTACTCAGTGGGGCGTCCCTTTTCTATTTTATTATTTCTATTTACACAAATCATACTATATAATACCCCTATTACCTGGTATAATCCTATATTTCCTTTAGTTAGGATATAAATAACAGGTAATTTATAATATTTACATTCATACACATTCTGTCGACATAATGGCCTCTGATTAAATTGTAAATTTTCTCCCATTTCTTACTCATTTGTAACGGTACGAAATCCATCCAGTCGCACTTGTTCGGTTTTTTAGGCAACGTGTTAAATTTTAACAAAGATATTGTCAAAATCAAAACCGTAATACTACCACAGAATCAGATAAGTATAAATTCGGAGCGCAGTTCGGCTGACTAGTACCTTGTAAATTTACGACTTTTCAGTATTCTGCCGGGAATTACCGCATACAGGCTCGATTTCAGCCCGATAGTAGCTCTGTAGTGAAAATTTACGTTGCCATTCGGATATCTACCATTTAAGATTTCTTTTAAAAAACACTGTATACAAGGCCGCAGTGGTAAAAACATACCAATTTCAGACTTTACAGATTAATCTATTCAATACTTTTTATATTTCGAAGATTCTCTAAGTAATTTTGTCACTGTTGTTCTCATAAATTAAATACACATGTGTAAGTATAAGATAAGAAACAAATGTATATACATATATTTAATTGGGATCATATAGTCTAAAAGTAGCAATTCTTTCTGAACTTGAAAAAATGGTCACTTAATAGCTAATTGTACACAAATCAAAGCTTTTCAATACTGCCGTTGGGAAATCTAGGCCATTAGTATTAAGACTCGTAAATTATCCGTAAAATACGGGATCCTAAAGGGCTCCCAGAAGACTATAAAAGGTGGTACTTTTCTCAAACCGCCCCTTTATAAGCCTGTCGGGAAACCATCATGAATTTGATGGTTATCTGAATTTTACCTCGCATTTATTACAAAAATAGACCATGTTATAGTATAATAAATTATAATAATATGAATTATATACACAAAAATAAATGGTGAATTTTTGTTAAAATTCCATTTATTTATAATGCTTTAGAATTTAAACGCATATTTTATTAGAATTACATAAGGTATATATTTGAAGGACGAATAACACCTTTTACGAATGTACTATTCAATCGGCTGGTCCCGATAGACTAAGTACATCAAAATTTCCATTTGAAGTGAAAAATAAAAACTCCTACTCAACATGGCTAAAACAACGATTTTCACTTTTTAAATTCATTTTCATATTTACATAGGTATATATTTTATAGAATCAATAATAATGTGAATACACCATGATCAGTTCAGTCTACTTATAGACGAATCTTCAATATTGTAAAGGAATCTTAATGATTATAAAATTCCTAATACAATTCCATAATTGCATTCTGCACTCAAGATCCACTTTTATTACCACACGGTATGAGCAGAGCTGAATTTTATCGTCCTAATTCACGCTCGTAAAGCAATCTTCGCCTACACTGTAAAAATATTTGTTGTAAAGATATTTAATAACTCAAGCTTTACAGCAGCTAAATCGTAACAATTTTCGATCATCGAAGTCGAATTAAGTGAAACAAAATAGATCAGTACTTATCGATAAATAATTTTCATATTAAACATATGACAATTTGAATTTAATAAATTAAATTGTATAAACTTTGTAAATTAATGAGGATTCCCGTACATAAATGCTGTATAGGTAGTAATTATTAGGTATTTTTAATCGTTATTTGTAAATATATATTTCTAAACTTACCTCAAAGGGGAATTTTTGGCTGTAGCAATTGCCAGATCAATATGTTTGTAGCGGCACACTCGAGATTGCCACATTGCCTTGCAATTTTCTTTATCCACAGGATACTGAACTAAATTTATGTCATCTCCTACAATTTGCTCCTTTACCATGTTGTTCCACATGTAAGCGCTCTACAAATTTAAGAAAATTTAAACAATAAAAGCGTGAGCAAACTCAATATTCGGTACTAAATTTTCTCTTTATATTTCATGTTTGAAATTCATGCTTGGGAAGTCTTAGCTATGAAAATGAGGTAAATGCGATAAGAAACCGATAATTAGTTAACGAAACACCCTATGCCCTATTCTTACAGATACAGTATCACACCTTATCTCTTTAGACGGGGTAGGCAAAGCCAAGAGTTGTGAGACTTGAATACAACGCTTATCAAAATGGTGAGCTTAATGGTGGGATGGAGATTCAGAAAGAGTGACAGTTTCGTTGCTCATCGCCTGTGAGAACTCCTGTTTTAAGCTCTTTCCCTTGATTGATTTTTACAATCTGCGCGGAAGGAATATCAGATGGTACAGTCTACGGTTTTTTTTCGCTCCCATACCTTCTTGGAAGATTTCTGAGATCCCATTCTTGGTAAAACTAGTTAAATGAAAAAGAAAATTAGAACAAATTAAAAATTAACGAAATAGGCTTCGTCTTCCCGGTAAATGAAGAAGATTAATTTTATTTATATTTAAATGATGTTAAAATGTTCCATCTATAAAATGGTAAAATGTTCCAAAAATGTTCATTATTTAATATTCTACATTTAAACACAAAAACAATTAATTTAATTTTCTTTTTTATTCATCATAAAAATGATAAAGAAAGTCAAGTTTCATTCTTAACCTAATTATTTGATATGCCCCTTAGTTTAAAATCAAATTTCGTGAAATTAAATCTGACGGCTAATAATAATGTTGAAACATTAATTAATAAACATAAATATAGTTTTATTTGCAAAAAAAATATTTTACCATCATATACCTTTTTTTAAAAAACGACAACTATTTTGGATTGCATTATAGCTTAATCTTAAAAAAAAAATTATTAATACATACTGTGAAAAAAAAAATTACTTTCACATATATTTTTTAATAACTGTATACTTTGCGTTCAATTTCAATAAAATTATTATTGTTCCAATCAATTGTGATTCCATAAAAGCGTATGAGAGTTAATATGTTCTGGCGTTCTCAAACTTTATAGTCCATCTGAAGTTAGCTATTTTCCGCGACATGGATCGTAAAACTTATCAGGGTTATAAACTCAATGAAAAATGGAGAGACGTAGTTTAAAGTATACTATTAACATATTATGATACTCTTGAACGAATAGGATGGTGTTTAAAACTGGTATAAAAGAGTATAAGCCTTAAAATTTAAGACAAAATACAATGTAACATATTTCTCTAATTGAAACATGTATACTTACTTAAAATTACAAATCTTAAATGAAAGGCATAATTGTCATAATAAATGTTCATCTTAAAGTTACTAGAAGTTTCGCTTGCTAGGTTAAGTATGAAAAAGGCATTATCATTTAATGAAACAATAAAATACTTAGTATTACTAAGTGACGTCAAGCTTGTAACTAAGTTTGCTTTTGCCTCAAAAGTACTCCGCTGTATCTAACTTTATATTATCGTGAATAAATTATTATGAATTGCAAGACACAAAGACTCGTTAGGCAATACCAGAAGTTATCATATTTCTCTTTGGTAAAAGGCCGTGTGGAATTTAATACACGTATCTATTGACTTGGTAATTTAGATACAGTTATTTTATATTATTATGTATTATGACTGTATTTCACTCATTAGTTGATATATTATAACTACATACGTTACTTGTTCAACAATTTTTTTTGTCTTTTTCGTCACTGCTAATAGATCTGTAGTATTTTTTAAAAAGGGATGAATACTTGACTAAAACACATTCAGATTAAATACTTTAAATTAATACCATTTCTGTAATATTTACAACTAATTGAAATCACTCATATTACAAAGACACTCTAAAATATACAGCTGATATAATAACTAATATATCCACGGTTTACTCACGTTAATTTTCGTCGGTAACGCCGACGACCATTTCGACCTATTCAGAAGGCCCTCTTCCTAATACTCGCTCTGAAGATGGCCTTCTGAATAGGTCGAAACGGTCGTTGGCGTTACCGACTAAAATTAACGTGAGTAAACCGTGGATATATTAGTTATGTCATCTCGCGTAACTTTCAATGATATAGCTGATATAATATTGAAGTTTAAATTATGTTCTGATTATAATTTATTTACTCCTTTAAAATATGTATTAGGTAAGACGCTAAACAAAAATGTAACTCTAGGGTGTCGACTCGGGCGATTCACATATGTAAAGACGAATACAATTACCAATACAGCACAATCCATGGTCTCTACAAGTCTTTTAGTACATTTACAGTTATCAGCACGTATAGTATGAAAATATAAAAGAATCTGTAACTTTAAAATTTTAACTCAAACTTGTCTATATTTTCCTCATTTATCAACGCTAATGATATAAAAAGTGCAGTCGCTGTAGCTTTTTCACTTTTTAAACTAGAGCTTGTTACCTGCACATTGTAATAGGCATGTGTCTTACTTCTGAGTGGGCAAGGCCTGCGGCGAAGGCGGGTTGAGACGGGTCGGTAATCCTCTCCACTATCAGATAAGCCGCCAGATTAGCGGTGTATGAACAAACCAAAATTAAGGCGAAGAACCACCACACAGTCCCAACAATTCTTCCCGATAATGACCTAGAAGAAATTATAAGATTTTAGGTATGAGTTGGTCGATTTTAAACTTAATATTTTGTTTTTAGACAATTGTAGAATTACGATATTCATGAATTTTTATGGACATTATATATTTTTCTGTAATATGGACAAATCACACAGATTGAGTTTGCCCCAAAGTACCAACTCGGACGGTACATTTTATAAAGAGTACAATATGAACACATGCAAGAATCTAAAGGCCTATCAGAAAAAGATCATTTCCTCCAATTTGACCCGACCGGGGATCGAACCCGGGACTACCAAGTAGGGGGAGGCACCATGGTCATCGTTAGATAATGTTATCATCGTAAATAATTTGTATATTAATGTTTTTACTTCATAATTAATAGTTTTTAGTATTATTATTGATAAGTATATTGCAAGAAAAAATAATTTATGAGATTAAATTGTAATAAGCCATATTGTTAATATAATTATATTAAAACTATGATAGGCAATCTTTAATATTGGCTAAGGCATTATCTATTTTATTATCATAAAATAATATTTTGTATTTAGTAACAGATACATTATCACGTCTTTACTTTACCCTTACGGTGTAGACAGAGCGGAAAATCGCGAGCCTCGAAGGCCACGCTTAGCACAATGGTGGGGTAATTGATGGAATGGAGATTCATAAATAGTGGCCCATTGTTTATGAGAATTCCTGTTTCAAGCCCTTTCCTTGATTGACTTTTACAATGTGAGCAGGAAGAGTAGCAGCTGGCGAATTCTAGCATGTCAGTAATAGTTTAAGTTTTGTACTTAGTGGTGTTTTATATATCTTTAAAATGTAAAACCAAATGGATTGGAAATTTGACATAAAAGGACACCTTACGTAAATTTATAAAATACATTTGATATGGATTTTATTAAGAGAAATCATATATAAAACCAACAAATATTACGTTATATATTATTAATTTAAATATTCCCATCACGGAGTTTTTCGCAAATAAAAAGATTTCGTGGAAAAAACCTTTCCAGATAACACACACTTCCTCTTTGCCCATGCATATAACATTACATTCCATTTCTTAAGTTATTGACACATTTTCTTAGTGTAACGCATTTATATATTTTCCATTTCCCCGACTGGGTTGAAAATAATAGATAAGTAATGAATAGTGGTGCCGCGCTCTGGTAGACATAACAAGGTGATTATCGTTTATCGTGATAAGATGTATTCGTTATGTGTTTTACGGGTTCCGTAGTCCAATAACAAAAACAGATATCTTATAGTTTCATTATATCTATCTGTACGTATTTATTCGGAAAATATGCGTACCTACTAAAAGATTTAAATTTGTGAGGTAGGTATATTTAAGAAACCGCTAAAAACTGTGCAGTATTTCTAAAAATAAAATTACTTATTATACGTAGCCTTTCATAGTGCACGTAGCTGACGGATAAAAAAAATTGTGGAAAGCTAAGCCTTATGGAATATTATAGCATAGGTCTTTGTAAATAATATGGAGATTCTTAAAATAGGTTTTCGCTTATGCCGATATTGTTTATAATATTCACTTCAAATGAAGTAAAATGATTAGAATGTCAAATTTTAAAAGCTAGGAAAATTTAGTCACCAAGAAAATTCCATTCATCATGAATCTCCGTACCTTAATAAATAATCAAACAAAATAAGAAGAGAATGGTATCTGCCTTGTATAAATTATTGATACTGTCTCAAGTATGCACGATTTAGCCCAAGACAATGTAATTAAAACTACCTAGAGCGTTGTTTTTTGCTAGTTTATTAATTTTTAAGGCAATGTAGGTATCTAAAGGCTAACAACAATCTCACACAGAATAACCCTAAAAGGAAAGCAACGAACTTGACGTCTTATTTTTGATTTTTATTATGAATGAGACCGTAGAACAAATACTGGTTGTGAAAAAAGAAAATAAACTTACTTAGGAACGACGTCACTCCCTTGTTGCATGAAGGAGCCAAGTGAAAACCAAAACGAGTTCCAAATGCTAAATTCGTTATGCAGAATAATCTGTGAAAATAAGTATTTGATAAAGCCATTTATTGAAATAATTAATTTTTATATTCTAAATTTTTTAGATACGAATATGATGCTTGTTGAAAATTTGCAAGCAAATTTGTTATAATTACTTATCATTTAAACAATGAAATAACTTATTCATTGTGATTTTATTTTTTATTAATAAATTGAATCAAATTGAATTTATTAATTCAGTTTAGCTCATAAAGGTTTTGTAACATATGTGCACAACTTCGGCCATATTATATTAAACGTTAAAGTGATTTAGCAATACTACTAATCGAAAGAAGTACGTAGTAGTAAGTAGTAGTATGCAGTACTAGATACTAATCGAAACCGCTCTTAATGGACTTTTACACAATAATTAAAAAATAAACGATTTTTTTCAAAGTTAAAAGTTTATATACTTTATACTTTGGAAAAATAAAAAGTACCTACATACATACCTCATTAGTACTACTGATCGGATGTTCCAAACGTGTATCCGATATAGATATTGATCGCCATTCATGCGGAGAGAATCTTGACACAAGAAACAATACAATGCTGACAGCAAAAAAGCTGAACAGAATGCACAGCTGCAAAAAAATAAATTTTATTTGCTCATTTGCATCTATATACACTAATCATTTGTAACATAAGTAAAGTCTATTATTTTTAAGTATATTTATTATTGAGCAATATTATATACTAGCTAATTCCAGCGACTTCATCCGCGTAGATTTTGCGAAAAATTATATCCCTCGAGAACCGTACATTTTTTCTGGATAAAAAGTAGCCTATCTTTTATTCTGGGTCGTAGTCTATTGTTGTGCCAAATTTCATCCAAATCNNATCCATTTGGTAGTTTTTGTGTGATACGCATACAAACATACAGACAGACAAAAATTCTAAAAACAATATTTTTTTCTTCTATAGGCCCTATAAAGAGCCCCTATATATTTTATCTTAAATATCTCCTATGTACAGACATAGCTCAGTTACAATTTTATTATATGTATAGATTATTCTTTGGTATTTATATGGATTTCTATTTTTTTATAAACTTAATATGAACTTTGCACTTTTTTATACTATATTCATATGAACGAAGCGCATATACTGACTAACTTTAGTGCTTTAAAGTTATGCATTATATGTACTTGCATTGTAAGTCACGACTTTCTAACACAATAAATTAATTACCCAAATTTCCTTAGACAGAGGCCTCAAGAAGCTGAAAGTATTGGAAAGCTGTTTGGCCGTCCTTGTGCTTGTGACTGGACTGTCAATTGAGAGAAACGGTTCACTGAAGTCGACTAATTTCTCCCTGTCCGTTGTCACTGCTAAGGGTCCCAAGGCTATGTCAGCATCCTGTAGGAATAATTATTTCTGTTATTTTTCAATACAGTATTGAAGAATTCTAACAGATTGAATAAAGTCTAAAAGAAGGGTAATTCTTTTTTATTTTCTTTAAGTTGCTTGCTTAAGTTACATTTTTGAATTTAATTTTTGATAAGTCATCACTGTTTAATGAAGGGTAGTAGCCATTTAACTAAAGTTTTGAATTACTCAGTAGTATGTAAATACTGTAAAAAAAAATAATTTAAATGGTTCATGGTTAATGAAGGGTTTCATTAAACAGTGATGACTTATCAAAAATTCGGTTCAAACATGTAAATTTAAATGATGATTACGTTAAAAAGACAATTTGCTTAAAAACTTGGATAAGTTCTAATTTTCTTCATTTAATAACGGATAATTAAAAGAAAAAGGTTTAAGTTAAAATTCCCTTAAGTTTCTAAACCTGCTTGAGAAAGTTTAATATCATTTATACCAACACAAAGGCGAATCACTTTTTTAAATTTAGTTAAAACTATTTCTAATAGCAGAATATTTGTAAATAAAATTGTATATCACGTAACGGACTCGTTGTCTGCGTAAAATTTTATGTGGACGACAAAATCAGATAATCTACAATTTTTTAAAGAAATTTACACCTCATTTTATAAAAACCATATCACAAAACAATGTCAATACATAATAAACAATAACGTCCATAGCAAAAGATGAAATATTTGTATATACTTAACTCAATTAAAAAACTTGAAATGACGTTCTCAAACTATGAAGTTATATGTAAAATTACATTTACACCAACAAGTCTAAGACAAAGAAATTATGAAACTTTCTGGAGATATTAGATTTACCTACCATCAAATTTCTTGGCGAAGTTTAAACAAACTAGAATCGAAGGAACGGAGCGAGTAAAGCTTTTAGTACAATATAAAGAGTAAAACTCAATATTTAATAATTTAATTCGTTGCAAAATGACATATTTTGGCAAAAATATATTCAATTCTAAGAGGTATCGGTTTAACATTTTGCTAAATTGATTATATATGTATATTATACACATATTTTTATTATTGTTTTTTTAACAATAATATTGATTTAGTTTGACCTACCATCCATGCATATGCTCTGCTCAAAAGGATTTTCAAATTTATACAGTTAACACATCCAATTATAAATAAAAAAAAATGCAGCAGTAACCATAACATCTAGTATAAAAATATACATTTTTTTATTCAGCATCATTTTTAAGAGTTCGTATGTATTAAAAAATGAATTGACTTTTTTACCATATCATACCACGAGAAGAGTAAAACAAATATAAAATAAATATATCTGTAATAATGCTTGAAGTGGCGCAAACTTAGTATCAACACTATTTCTTAAAGAAGAAAATCGAATAACCTGTACTGGAGTTGGTTCAATATAGATTGGGTAAATCACTTTTATAAAGTTTACTCTACACCGCTGAGATTGAAACCAAACAGACAATATACTCGCTCTAGACTATCTGACGTGGCATGTTTTGATGTCGAAGTGCAATAAACCGCATTATTTTATATAAACGTCACTCGTCGTAATTGGTGGTAAATAAACCAGGCTATATCTATTTATTTATTAGGCATAATCAACAATACTTATGTACATTGCAAAACCTTATTCTGATGTTTAGATCTTTTACAAATATGCACAGAATTGTGTGTACAGCATAGCAAAGCAAAGAGCTTTTAATATTTTCGTTGATTAATTTGTTAATTATTTTACACTAGCTTATGGTAACTATTATTGTCATTATCTTAGGTTTAAAGCGGCGTATAAAGATTAAATTAATGCTACCTTTTAAGTAAGACCTTTTCCAATATAACTGCGAATACCGCATAAAAATCCATGAAGAAATTTTTGCGTGATATGAGTACAAACATACAGAGAGAAAGACAAAAGTTATAAAAATAATTTGAGGCTTTTGTAAGCCCAAAAAAATCCCCACATTTTTTTCCTTAATATCTACCATGTACAGACATTGCTCGGTTACAATTAATAATAAATAAATAAAATTTATAATATGTATGGATAAGTAGTCAACTTATTTAAACTTTGTGCTAATAAACGATGTGCTATGTTATAAAATTGGAGAATACTTTAAATTATAATATCAATACATGGCTATATGCCCGAAAGTAGAATAGCCGTCCTCTGTGGATACATTCGTGGGACTTGAGCAAGAATAATTCTTACATTCCTTATGCCAATATTAATCGATCCATTCAAAGCTACGGTACAATGTTTCACCCATATTAGAGTAAGCCATTTACGAAGATTTGAACAGGTTGAGTCAGTTTCCTGGTGCGGATAGGCAATGCTAATCCCCTCTCTTATTCACGGACTATTAAATGTACCCGTCTGCTTTTCAACTCGATCCGTTTATTATAATACCTAAATCCGTTCGGGATGCTGGATCCAACTGGCGAATCGAATTCGATGAAATTGTATTCAGCTTAGAATAGCTGCTTATTTTACATTCATGAATCTAAGAAGCTTAAATTTTAAATGAATTGTCAATAAGGGTAGGAGTCTTAAATATCTTAAATTAAATTAGAATAAATCGAGAAGAAACCCCTTAAACAAACTGAAGAGATCCTTTTTGATTAAATTTAAATCTCTTTACACAAACTTGATAACTTCTGACCATTTTGTGATATGAATACAAAACGCATTTAAACGATAAGTATGCATATTTGTGAATAAAACGAACTGTTAGCTAGAAAAACCTTAGCCTAATTAGGGATTATGAATATTATTTTTCAAGAATCATAACATAACAGTCTGTTTTTAAGAGAAATAAAAATCATCTTTAAATTATCTAGCTTATGTCCACAACTTCGCCCGCTTTTCAATATAACAGCCTAAATCCTTAAAGCCCTTATTATCGTAAAATTAACATGTGTTAATCTATTTGAATCTTCCAGTGATAATCCGATTCAAATAGGATAAGCGTATTCTGTAAACAGGTAAATACTTTTTATTTATTAATCGATATGTATATTTCAGTAATAACGTTATGTTATTAAAATATTGGAGCTTTTTTAAATTACAGTTTTATTTACTTTTTTATATGTAAAATTCTCAAATCTAACCCTATATACCGATATCTTCTTCTTTTCTATAGGTTAAGAGTACCACAAAAATATACTTAACAATGAGAGCTCTCGTCGATCATTCAAACATAGATAGAATAAAAAATATAAGTTTATAATAGAAATATTGTATGGTTAATGTTTTAACGTATTTATATAATAAATCATTTAAAAATGGAAATAAAACTTACCTTCCGTACAATCTCACTAATTAATTCTGAAAGGTTTTCTAATGGATCTTCCTCACCATATTTCAGATCTTTCACCACACGGAGTTCATCTACATATCACAAATTTGATGTTATCATTTTGCAAAGTTAAAACTAATTTGATATCTACTAGTTCCAATCAACAAATACTACAAACAATAGTTACAACTTGAACATTATGGAAACATATTTTAACTTTATATTTATGATGTTTGTATATCAAATATTTTTATTAGATATTGGCTTGATTTGTATAAAGGTTTATCATGTCAATTAAACCTTGTCAATATAAGACAATCTAGAACTTACATTTGATTCCCATCTTTTTTGCTATCAGATCCATCAGCTCTTTACAGAACCCATAAAGTTCCTTTTTATGGCCAAATTCGGAAGGTTTCATCATCATATATGGTTCTTGTAGCATGGTGGTTACAATATATGTTTTGTTCGCCTCATACGTAGCTGGAGATCGGAGTTGTACGTACTTTGGATGTACAGGGATCAAACCATGCATGTCCGACCATGAAGCTACCTATCATGTGAAAATATAAATGTTACTTCATCAAATAAAAATACATTATATACATAAAAAGGCAGCGGTAATCCCTTTCCGTCGCATGTAAAATACCGATTGAACGTTCATTAAGATCTCTTGCTAAAATGGTTTTAAAACTCGCTCAGCGTAACCACCTACCTATTACACTGAAATGAAATACCTAGACAGATAAACATACAGACTTTGATATTTATAAGTATAACAGAGTTTGGCAAACAAGTAAGCAGGTCACTTGACGGCAAGCATGTCAAAAATAACTTAAGACTTGTTTTCAAGGTTCGTCGTTATTGTTACAACACAAATACCGCCACAGAAAGTTACAAAGTAAATATCAAATAGACGAAAATAACAAAATTTACCGGAAGAACAAAAAAATGTTTTAAAAATAGGCCGACAGAGTCAAAAATAACTTTGGACTTTGAAAGGATGGAGATTCAGGTATAGTGTGTAAGAATTCCTTGTGAACATGATCTATTCCACGAATATTAATTTGTATTTTTTTTCGCCCTGAGTCCGATATTAAAGTACGTTACGTATAAGTTTGCTTGAAACTTCATAGATTAAATTTCGAGTGTGAGATAAGTGTCTTTAGCGGTTATATGTATTGTTTGCTGTTTGACTTCGTTAAACTAACAACGCAAATTCGGGCTATAACATGGTCCGTTGAGTGAGTTTATGGTCAACTATAACCACAAGTTAAGCTTAAGAAAACAACTTGAAGTCTGATACAGATACAATATTTTACCTCAATTTTTCTTATAACAATATTTTACCTCAATTTTTTTTATTTCTGATTTATGAACGTCACAAAATCATTAGTCACTTACGGAACCAAAGTTGGTGAAACAAACTTAAAATTGATTCGAGTTCTTTAGTTTTTGTCGACAAAAAGCCCTAACTTTGAACTAAAGGCAGGCGTTTATTTTGGCCAAAGGATTACAATGAAGCACTTTATAAGCGATGCCAGCGCTATAGGTACTATATGGATTTTTATTTCAAAATTAATACTATTATTGCCTATATAAGAGAATACAAACTATTTTTGTAAAATATAACCTCACCTGCAAAAACAATAATATGTAAACAGGAACATAAAAATTTGTTTAAAAGATAATACAACGTGAGAAAAAAAATAGTGGTCAAAGCTATTACCAACACTAACGTAATAAAAAGGAAGAATTTTCTACCTATACTCGTATTAACATAACAAAATGGAAAACATTTTAACAAAGTTTTAAATGACTCAAAGCAGTTATCGTGACTTACTTTTATCATGGCGCTTTGTACAGTCATCTCGACAACTTGCAATGTGAAATTGTAACGATGTCCTTCATCATTGAATGATATATTTCCAGTTAATCCTTCGATATCGGTCTAGAAAAAAATAAATATCAGAATCGCATTTCTATTTTTAAAACAAATTCATAATATTCGCCTTTTATTTAAAACAAACTCAGGATTACGAAAACTTGAAGAACTATTTTTGGTGAGTACTATCAATAGGCCTATCAAAATTATGGCTTTTTTGATTATTAACTTCTGGCCCTTGGTCCTTATGCCTATCCCAAGGACTTTCAAGGCGAGTGGTATTTAACTGACCTTCATCAAATGCCTTTTACAAGTATTCATACCTTTTTGATCAGCCTGGATATCTTATCGCCATGTTCAAATGGAACGACCCAGCTCTTTCCAGGGTTGCAATCTATCACTTTGGTGGAATTGGCCTGTCCAGCTGCTCGTCTTAATGCACTTCTAAAAGCATCCGGCTTCTTCCGCCAAAGCCTTCCAAGGGCATCCATTAGTACTTGTACTCCATCATACATTAAAGCTGTTTGGGCCTGTGTTATGATAAACATGTGTTTTTACCAAACATATTTAAGAACCACCGCCAAGAAATGTGTTTTTCGAATGAAAAAAGTGACATCGAAATAAGACTATCTATTTGAGAGCTACTATGATAGAGCTACACTCAGACATACATCGATGTCAAATTTTTAACACCTCTCTTTTCGCTGGGAGTTAAAAAACTCTAAGTGTACTTACACTGGTATAGAAGTACATGTGTTTAATATATCTCAATATTACTGAGAGATCTCTGTCATCAAAATTGTATGATAATTTTTATGACATAATTATTTACATTTTGTTTTAGCCACAGTATGTACAAAACTGCACGGAAAACTCAACCTTAAGGCAGATATAAAGTCGATGGTACAAAGAGATCATTTGAAAAAGATAATTTATTCAGTAGAAAGATACTCGCGGTATCGTAATAGCCTTTGAGGTTGTAAATTCTAACTGTAATGTTGAATGAAAAGTTTCCTTGCTAATTTGTAAGGTTGCTGATGCAGTTTAAACGCAACGTTTGATGTTGCAATACGATTTTTATGTTACTTTATATTTACTATATTTTCAGAATTGTGTTTTAGATATTAATTATACATGAAAGGTGAAGTGATATATAAAAAGAATATCTTAATCCAAATGTATTAAAATTCCATCCGTATAAGAAACAAATAATTTTAATTTCAAATCATAAAACCTTGTATTCTCTATTATACATATATATAATTTGTTTTTTTAAATAATTACAAAAACCCCTTAATTCTATTAATAGTAATATCATACAAAGTCATATCAGACAAAGTGTGTTTGTTAGTCTGTCTTTCACGTCAAAGTAGAGCTTGATGGACTGGAGACATTTTTTTCTCTTTCTACTCCCCCAGCTCCGAATATGACGCGGCAAAGCAGTGAACGAAAATTAGTCATTAAATTAAAAATAAATGCAAAACAAATGACGACGCTTAAGACCCAGATAATGATAATAGTAAATTACGCGCGGATAACATCGCGGCCATAAGTTAGTAGCACATAAGACTATATTTACCTTTAGGACACAAATATCCTAATAGAAACGTTATTAAAGTAACAAGTTATTTTCAGTCTAGTGTATTCATCAAGTTTCTTGCAGACTGGAACGTAACAAGAAGTAACAGACAGTCGGAAGTAAAAGCTAGTGAGTGGTGAAAGCGAAATGTTTTTTTTTCTTTTTATGATTATTTCTCTCTTTTTAGAGGAAGACAAAGCACACAGGATAAGGATCGTTATCGTAGGGAATCACGTTAACTCCCCTCCAAAAGTTGTGGTTGAATAAATCATACCGCAGAAAAATAGTGGTTTGATGGTAAAATGAAATTTAGGATACAACGGCTCTTTTGAGCTGGCTTCAAAAGATATTTTCTTACTCAGTATTCAATTTGTAGCATTGAATTAACTTTGTTCTGCGTTTGTAAGGTCACGACGTTGTGTTTGTCGACGTTCTGGCCGGGAATTCATCGTTTTATAGTATTATCTTATTCGTCTCCGAAATTATATAAAGATATATATTTATAAATGATATATTTATAAAAAAAAATCATCATAATATTGCAAAAAGGTAACATTACTACCATTTAAATGTATCTAATTCTCATGTAGGATATCCTGTTTAAAATATCGTTGGTAACATATGACACCAACCATATTTTTTTGTATGTAGTGATGTTAGCCAACAATACGTTTCCTTTTCAAGTCTTTATTATTATCAAACGTGTGAAATATCTACTTATTATTAAACAGCTTAAAAACATTTAATTAAAAAAATATCTTCGAAATAATTTTCATAACATGAAAATGTTTATTGTTTTAGATTAACAAAAACCTAAGCTAGACTGAAATAAAAGAAAAACTAATCTATTTTTTTTTTTGCATATATATTAAATGTGCAAAGAGGTTAATTATATATAAAAGGATATAGGTACTGTATGTGTTTGTCCCCAGGTCTCCAACTACCACCATTCCAATATTGATTTAGCGGTAAAGTCATAAAGCTTACCTATACTTCCTATCATTAATGATTGCATCATATCCTAATAACTCCTATCGTTAATGATTGCATTTGTTATCAATTTGTTGATAACACTTTTATAGTTATTGGTGAAAGGAGTCTTGCCATAGCATATAAATATTTGTATGTGGAGTCACGATGCTGGTCTTGACAATAATTAAACGAACTTTTTGCATATAAAGTCTCCATATCTAAAATGTCCTAGTGAATTTTACGGTTTGATATGACATGAACACTCTTGCCTACACAAAATCACAAATATGTGTTACTGGTCGATCACTTGTGATGCCTATGGAGAACGGACATGCTACCTCGTTTGATTAATAAACTTTCTAAATGAGTTAAAAAGTAAACTAACTCCAAAGTGTATCAAATTTAAATTAAAATACTTTCTACTGAATAATCTTATCTTTTTAAATTATATTACCTCCTCGTAATCCCTCGTATATGTAGCTTCCTAACATTCATAATTATAGTGCTTTTTAATCATTTTTGTAGTACCTTATATGTTTATAAATATGTATTTGCTTGATATAGTGTTACACACTCCTCTCAAAACAAAGTGGTTTATCTAAATGTTATCAAATGTAAATATGTAAATCAACTGTTGTAAAATGTTAAATAAATATGTAAATCGCAAATCGTATAATCCATTATCATTCACAGAGCATTTAAACTAATCGATTAGTTTAAATTCTCGGATACACGGTAATGAAAGCGGAACACTTACCGATATAGTCCCCTTGAACCGGGGGTCTATTCGGCGCAAACCATCCGTGAAATCGCGCACAATCTTACGTGAATGGTCGACAATGCGGAAACCTGTTATGTTGACCGCCCCGTACTCTGTGACTTCATTCTCCCAGTGATCGTCCATTACCTGTTAATCATACATCTTTTTACAAAAAAAAAACCAGTAGCA
>JADGIL010006103.1:7414-18123 GCA_020352625.1 Cactoblastis cactorum | reverse complement strand
TGTATCGACAACTAAGTATATTCCACAAAGAATTTTCAAAAAATATCCAATGTACAAATTACGCTCTTTTACAGTTTTATTATATGTATGGATAAAACTATAAGACTGTGCCAGCTGATTTTATTCCCGCGAATATTGTCAAAGTAAATCAAGGGAAAGGGCTTAAAATAGAAAAAATCTAATGCTTGTTAGACTAGTGAATTCTTACTATATTTGAACTTGAATCTCCATTCCACCAATAAGCAATTAATTGTTCTACTGAAAAGCAACTTGCATATTTTTGCTCCCAGAACAGCATGAACCTGTAGTATTTGTATGTACTGAAACTAATCTCTGATTTGAAAATGTACCTAAATTGTTTGCAAGTAAATATAATGTAAAAAAAATTACATTAAAGTCAAATTCATAATCTTCAAATTAATTTAACCACCAATTCCAAAGCGCAAATGGAGAAGAAGAATTTTCTACAGATGTTAATTTATAAAATATTATTGTCTTAAAGTATAATAGGTGGACAAACATACATTGTAGTGTCATAATAAATTGCAGGAATTCCCATTTGCGGACGGGAGTCCCATGGCGGAACTAGCGACCTTCTACCAGGAGTGCATGGAAGCGAAGCGTATCGCAAGCGATGAATGGTCGGACGTGGCCGAGACCTCGGGCTCCACCGACCCGGATTCACTTTCCCAGGAGATCAGAATGTACGAAGAAGCCCTGCCAGAATTCGACAACATGGTCGCTTCCATGTTCAGCAACCCTGAGAACGATGAATAGGTGACTCAAGTCTGTATTCGGCTGTTATTTATGCAGTGTTTATTTTTAGGTAGCTTCTGATACTATTTTATGAGTAAGATTGTTGTAAATACGTGAGGCGCGAGACTTGATAAAATGTATTGTGATATCAGTGAAAATGTGATATGGAAGATCTAAAGTTTAAGGAGGTTCGAGTCAAGCCGCAACTAAATTACTTTACAGACTATGACAAGCGCCAATACACCACTACATTTTTCAGTCTATATAACTACTATGATAAAGGACTTTATACCGGTGAAGTAATGTGTACACCTACACCTACCAGCTGTACACCTACTTTGAATTTTGATGACAGATCACGTTACGTGAGCATGTAACAAAATTTTTATGGAAAAGGCGCCAGTGACCGCCAAGAGTAGTCACTGATGGAACTAAAAATTTGTATTAAAAACGAGACTTGCTCACGTATCGCGATCTGTCATAAAAAACTCATGGTAGCTGTACTGAACGGATTCATCTATTACCCCGTTTTAGCTGATACTGTTATGCGATCTTTATTCCATCAAAAAGCGCATCGCTCAGCCGCGTTCTTATCTCGCGACTTTTGGTTTTGTCTACCTTCAAATATAATATATATTATATTATACACTTGTTTGTATAGAAAAAACAAATATACCATAAAAGATGTATTATATGTATAATAAATGTCACTTTACTTGAGTCGTGACTTTTGGAGCTTTGATATGTAAGTGGCTTAAGTAAATTAGAAAACATTTTGGCCTAATAGCATTTATTCAAATTGTGTAGTGCTTCAAATCGATTAGTACAAATATTATTTTTTTAAGATAAATACGACCTGTAAAATTAGGGTCACTAATTTAATTTTACTTTTCATGTAAATTTTAATAATTTTTATTTATTATATTTTAATAGATATTTTTAATAATTATTATCATGGAAATAAATTTTTAAAATATTAATATAGTTTGGCCTCACAAGACAATATTACACAAAATATCTGTCAGGCCACACACAGTAATATTTAGAATGTATAGATTTGGGATTATAGAGTGATCAGTTTTATAAGCTAAAATAAATTTAACCGTCGGGTTTGCGAGGTCACAATGTTAATTGTTCATATTCATTGTAAATCGCATTGACCTATTTCTAAGAAGTGTATAAAAGATAGGAGTTGTGAACTTGATATCTTGTGATATTATTTAAATGTTAACTTGTTTGATATTTGTCTTTTTATATTTAGGGCAACCTTTCGTGGCACAATGAACAAGTTATAGTTATTTGCGAAGCGTTTATTACCTAAAACTAAAATCTTTAAAATTATTATAATATCTTCTGTCTATTGTGAAATAGGTGTATTTAATATTAAAAGTCTATTAACGCGCAATAGTTACCTAAATATTTCTAAGACGATTTTTGTAAAAAATTTATCTATGGTTTTTTAATAAAAATTAATATGATGAAGGCCGCCTCTGCCCAATTCTGGTTTAAACATAAGACATCAAGTGGAGAAAATACTTTTAAGAAACTTGCTCATTTAGTATGGCTTATCAAATTTATTTATTATTTCATTTAGATTATTTTGTTGTAAATTATATCTTGTGTAAATATACTTTAGCTTTAGGATAGCTTTTATTAAATATTTACGATTAAAAAAGCATTTAATAAAACGTAAAATAAATTGTTATACATATTTAAAAATAATTTGTTGAATATAATGCAAAATTTTATCAGATTTTAAATGCAGATCAGTTAGCTGTTTAGATAATTATTACATTTTATTGAAAGTAGTAAGAATGCTCTTTTTTTAAATTATTAATAATTATGTAAGTGTGATTTGTTATTTCTTTTGTTTGTCTGCCAAAATTTTAATCCCATAGGAATGCACTGTCTTAATTATAAAAAAAAATATTGACACAAACAGAAAATAAATTAACTATTTGTAATAGAGTAAACATCTCCCACCAAGTTAAAAAAACATTCAATATGTTTATTAGATATCCAATAACATTATATTTTATTTCTATATTATATTTTTGGTATGTTCATTGCATGATATCAAACTTACTTTCATCCAAATTGTAATTAAAAGGAGATTTTAGAAAAACCTTTGCCAATATATTTTTTTATATTATAATATTCATTAGAAAGGAATAACAAGCAGTCATTTAATCAATATACAAAACTGGAATATTTAGTGGGACATAGTACAAGATACATGTTTGAAACTATCTGCACCCAACTGCTTATTGAGAATTACTCTTAAAAGTTTAAAATCTAAGAATATACGCCTGTGAGGTATTGCCTACATGGTTTCGGTCATGGCTAAAAGCAAGCCGGTTGGAACAGCAAAATAGGTATATTACCTATTATGGATCACATGGTGTATTCTTTATGTATAAAACTTTTGATATTTTGTTTTATGTACTTGATACACTTTTATTAAATACAATGTAAAGCCCCAAACATAATTTTACATAATTTACGATTATGTTACATAAGAGTCGTTTTTATCGTTATTTTTTGTCCACAAAGATAGTTTTTAAGGCGTAGATATAAAACTTCATAGATGCGACAAGCCACTTCTTCATAGTAGTTATATTAAACCTTCTGTATAGTAAGTTCTAGATTTAGTTTTTTTATGGTTGTAGTTAGAGTTCTCATACGCATAATATAATTTTGAGAATATAATTTGCAACGTGTTCATTAAAAATTTGCTTATTTGTACAAATATTATCATATAATTCAGTTTAATTTCTTCAATAAAAAGGAAATAATAATGTAAATCAAAATATTTATGTTTAATAATATAATCGTAGATGGAGAATCCAGTACTAAATCTCTCAAAATGTCTAAAACACTAAATGCAGATGTAATACTAAAAAAACAACAATGATGCAATAGGCTATTTGACATTATTAAAAACATACTACATCCTATAATTGATTGAAGCATAATAATACATATTTTGCAAAAAAAAAAAGTATTTTTTGACAGAACGGAACGTTCTGTGATTGGTAGTAACTAGTGACGTCACAGGCTAGCAATTACCAATTTTTGTGCCTTCCTTTATATTTGAATTTGAACAGAAAATTTCATTGCGTATACAGTATTAGTGTATTTACTATGTCATAAAATATATTCATGAAATATAATTATTTAAACTAGTCAAATAGCCTATAAAAATAAAATAGAAATATTTTGTACAATCTCCATTTACTTAATATTTTTTTAATATTTTCTATACACTACAGTTGAATAGAAATTGATTACCCAAATCCTATTTTGCGATTCTGAGTGCCTTATAGTCGTATTTTTATTGCTTACGTTAAGATAAGTGAAAAAAGTGCCAAGATTTTTTTTAAACGTGTTTATAATTATTTGTCTACATACTCAACTTTTGCGAAACTGTGCTTTTAACGTCTAAAATAGTTGCTGATGTCATATTTGTTATAAATTTTAAATAAATAGTATCGATTCTTACTGCTTTTCTTTGTGACTTAAGAATAGATCCAACAAAATGCGTCTTTGGGGAGAATAACATGTATCAAGATGAACACATTCCCGCACTTATGAAATAAATATTCGGAATAATTTATTTTACAAATCATCGATTCATAAAACTCATGTAGGTATGTACTATATAACGGGCTGGTTTCCGCAACTCGACGACTGTGCGCTTATTTTGCGTGAGGAACTCATATGTATGTATAATTAAAAAATATTTGTTGATCGAAGACGACGTGCAAACATTTTGACGCACAACGCAGATGGTGGCAAATGCAGATGATAGGCACTTTACTCAGCAAAACTTCTTGAAAACCGCGATGAAATATTTGCACGCTAGTACGCCGCCGAAAAAAGTGTATCGCCTCCTTTGGTTTTTAAGTTTTACATGAAGTCTAGAGTTACTTCAGTTCCAATGATCTGGGAACCTCTGATATGCTGTTGGCTGCGTCTGTGCAGAGTTCCATTTTAAAACAAACATGATGGCTATTGTAACAAAATGTCCCTCTGGTATTTTATGTGTTTATTTATAGACATAGTAACATTCTAGACCCTAACAAGAATACAATAATGGACTCAATAGTTTGAAATGCATGCAGTTGTAATATTTTCAGGAGGAAGAAGATGAATAATAGCCCTCCCTGGTCTTGGCCCAGTCTTTTCGTTGGATACTGATAACTTTCACGTTCTGACCAGTGATATTCTGAAACAATTTGTAATGTAATATGAGCATTCTTTGACAAAATTTGGGGTAATGTTGTCGTCCGTAAATTTCAAACTTCTGAGTTTATCTCAACAGATAAAATTATATACTTATTTGAAAAATTGTAAATACCTCGTTTGTACCTACATTAAGGTACCTAATACACATCAAATCGTCTCGTTTGTATTTAGTTTTAGAAACCTGGATCTATCCAGACGTTAGGACTTATGAGAAATTTTCAGATACCCATGGGAGGTTAGATTCTCGAAAAAAATAGGTCCTCAAAAGACTTATAAAGAGAGTATCTGATTTCTGTTTCTAACAATCGCTAACTGCAACTAAAGCAGCATCGACTATTGTGCTCAGGAAATCTATTTTCGTGAAAGTCGACCTCGGAATGGTCCGCGCTTGTACGATAGCTTGTGAGGAGGTGGTACTATAATACCAATTAGCAATACTGGAAATTCTAACCGCCTTTTAACATTAATATATCTACGATCCATCTAGCCTTAGCCAATGCCCTATATTTATTATAATATAATTTCACCGACAGTGTGATGTATACGGGTAGATTTACTAGCAATCTGATGAATAATTTACTAAAGGTAGATAAGCCTTTTGAAGATACTATGAACAAGGCCGCGATTCAGCTGTTTTGTCAAAAAACGCTATAGTTTTTAGCAGAAGCGTTGCTAAGATGGATACTCATTCAGTTTTATCACTTCTAATATCTAATAAGTAACTCCTATTATTGGATACGTTTTATGCTGGATACTTTTTTGAAAGATATGTACCCGATCGTCCAATTTCGGCCAAAACGTTTTCAGGATGGGATTCCTCATAGCCTTAGCGGCCATTGAGCGGCGATGGTGGGCCTTCACCGCGTCAAAGAGCAACGTATGCGCAATGCATTGCCGATCAGCTGAGCGCGCCACGCAGCGCACTTCACGTAATGCATCCAGTGCTATATTCAGACGGGCGCGCGCTAAAAACGCGTATAGGGAAAACTCTTCTTCTTGTTCCTATATTTAGAAAGCATTTTATTGTCTTATAAATAATAAAGAACAGCCTTGCTTTTGCTACTGTAGAATGTTCCCATCATTTTGGCCCAATCCTATATGTACTACTAAACGAGCAATATTTGTATATATATATATGTATTTGTCACGCGTTTTCGGAAACTGCTCTAACGATTTCGTTGAAAGGGTCTAGCGAGTTAAGCATGTGAAAGTGACTAGCTCCTAATGAAACGTTCTTATTATTGTTTGACTGCTCTTCATCTAAAATAGCCATACAATGAATTTCATACCTCTAACCCTTATAGTTACGAAATAATGAGGTGACAACCCTAAATGAATAAAAATGTTTTCAGTATCTATTGAAGATTTATTTATGAAATTTAAACTGTGCCTACCTGTCTATGGGTTACATATAATATATATATATATATTTTTTTTTTAATTTTCGCGATCTGCATCATTAATAGTTTGCAAAAATTAACGATGTCTGTCTGTAAATAATATAGGTACATACCTTTTTACGATCTTTTTCAATCACGTCTTCTTGCTGACGTTTTACTATTGAAGCCCATCCACTGACAAACAATTGAAGTCAAGCATAAGTACTGGTTCCATTAATCCTACATCACCAACGTGACGATTAAGAATTGAATTCTTCATATTTAATTGGCCTTTGTGTCTCTGTCTACTCTGTTAGGGATAAATACTTTATATTGCATCTATAGTTCCTATAGCTATTGGTTCTATCCTGGAAAGTGTGTTTGTTTGTCCGTCTTTCACGTCAAAACGGAGCAACGGATTGATTTTTCATGTAGAGATAGTTAAAGGGCTGGGGAGTAACATAGGCTACTTTTTACCTTCCCTCCCCCTAATTTAGCGAGAGCGAAGCTGCAGGTAAAAAATAGTATATTATAAGAAAACATACTGCACGATAACAAGAAATTCTCGGAGTATCTCGTTGTCCATCGTCACGGGCTCCACGCATTGGCTGTTCTCCTGCCAAACCTCGTTTAGCTTTAACGTGAGGTAGTGCGAGCACAGAACGAGTACAGACTGCGAAAAAGATTATATATTGAGACGTTAATACCTATAGATATAATGGGATACTAAGGAGAACTTTCTTTAGAGCTAAGTTAATCTGTATGATTTGCAAAATCACACAGATCAGCAAAAAACCAATTTCAAGAGTAACCTGGTCGGGGAATTCGGGGATTTTCAATGACAAATAAAAAAAATTTTACCTCGTCCTCGGGAGCGAGTTGAACATTTTTGTACAATTTGTAAGCTTCATCTGCCAACATAACCTTGCTTTCTAAATCCTCTGATAGCATGTGTAATAATGCAAAAGCCTGGAAACAATTACAAAAATACATTTCAATTTACATACTTATAATCAAGAACATCAGCTTGAACAGTTTTTTTATAAGATACTTAAAAATGTTTGACTACAATCCCGTCTGTTGAGAAGCAGCAATGTAGTCTAGAGTGAAGCACGCAGACTATCAAGTGATGGCTATTCACTCTTGCCTTAAAAATTGGTTATGAACGAATTCAGGAGCAGTAACGAAGGGTTAGTAGATGCCAAAACATTTAGAAGTTTTGCCTGTATACGCGCATAACGCAAAAAACAATTGATGAAATTTGATGCGAATTTATAAGTTGTAGCATAAAGGTTCAATCTAAATTTGGCGTAAGTTTTATTTTGAAAAGACAATTAAAATGAGAGATAATGTTAAGACCGTAATAAGTATACAGCACTACTAGTACTTAATACAATACGAGAAGATAGTAAATATACTGGCGTAGTTATATTATGTAGAATGAGTAAACATATTTCATCAAACCTTGGACATCCTGGAGCCAGCTATATCCCCAGCCACCATACAATCAGTATTTCGGTTCTTGACTGCAGATTTCATATCCATTGACATGATAGGGTAGTCGAGATCTACACCAAACAAAATTTTTAATTAATATCATCGTAATAATAAAATATTTTTTTTTTAAATAAATACACAACATGGAAGCGCCTTTATAACTGAAAATCCGATTTTGGTCATAATAAAGTCAATTATTAGTATATATAAAACAACTGCAAGTGGTCTGATCTTACTATATACTTAGATGATATTATAGAAACAAATATGGAGTTTATATGGTTTTTAGAATTAATGTTTGCATAAGAACCTCGTAAAGGCTCCTGAAATTTGACTTGACGTTCACAGTTATATCTCAGAAGTTTAAACTTAAAATATTGTAAGGCTTTTTTATCGAACTTAGAACCCCAGATATTGATATTAGTAGGCCATGAGCTAGTTCGTTATAAGAAAGCTTAGTGAAGACTGAAGCCATTATATCAGCGTTACAATAGCAAAAGTACGTTCATAAACCTTGAATGATTCCGTTTTCGTTGAGATTTACCCCTGTGGCTTGACATTCGTCGCGGAAAATGGCAGCCAGAAGAGTAGCTATCGTAGAGCCACGCTTTACAAGACCGGGGTGCTAGAATAAATAATCTGGGCTTCATGTAAAAGAACATAAGGAAGTACTTCTTTTATTATTGCTGTTCGATAATCAACTGTCGATAGACTATGGAAAGTTTCTAAAACAGCAATAGTGTAGATAGTTTTTAATAGTATGCATAAATTCGACTATTAGTAACCATTTATAGTATCGATCGTCTATATAATATTGAAAAGCAATATCATTATACTATCGATTGTAAATTTAATATGCTTTCACGTCAAAATGGAGCAACGGATAAGTGATTTTTTTATGTGGTGATAGCTGAAGAGTAACAGAAGCTACTTTTGTCTCATTATATAACCCTATATTACTCTTTACTACCCATAAACTACGCAACAAATTTTGATGCTGGTTTGTTTACTAGATATGGTGATTCACAATGAAGGTTTTCAAAACCCGTGCGAACAGAAGGCGGGTCGTTAGTGATTAAATAAAAGGGATATTTCCTTTGGCAATTAGTAAAAGACAACCACCGTTCAAGTTTATTTTTGGGCCAGATTCAGACAAATTCTCGACGAACACCGTTTTAAACAACGACGTGTACTAAAAAAATATGAAGTCTTACGGAGTCAGATGCGTTCAAATTGGCTCTCCAGGTGACCAGTTGGCCCACGGCGTCTCCAGCACGCGCTATATCGCACACCATCGCCAATGCTATACATTGCACTGGTGCACTCACCATCTAAGCGAAAATGATTGAAAAAGAAAAACATATGTTGGTATATTTTTTATTTAAAACGCTGCTTCTGAAATGGTGCCATTCAGTTTGTTCAGCAGCTCACAAAGAGCAATAACGATGATTTTCAGTGGCGCCTATTAAGTGGTTAATGAAACTATGTAAACTAATAGTACTTTGCATTAAGAAGTAGGTAAATAATTATACAACATCAATAAAAAGAATTAAAAACTAGAAGAGAATTATGCTAATAACAGTGACATGTAGTAAATGGTTCGTAATGTGATAGTAATTTTGGACTGAACATTCTTTCAAGTACATAGAGGACCACTTGGATGCGAACCATCTCTGCAGAAATGACAAATTTGGATCTTAGTCCAGAAATGGCACTAAATCGCCTAGAGTGACGAAAGCATATCGGATAAGGCGCGAGGAGGGAAGAAGATTCTTTCAAGTAAGTACATCTTCAACTTTTAAAATGTTGCAACACACTGTCTTATTAGATAAATGCTTTGCATTAAATATCAATATAATTATATTGAGAATGAGATTTGCACGCCTTTTTTGGTCATCACATAACTGATTGGCAAGATTTCTCTGGGGTAAATGTGCTAGAGCTAAATAACACTACATAGCGTTATGATGATATAATGAGATGATGATAGATGTCAATTCACATACATACGGGTATATCATGAGTGATTAAATCCACTAAAAGCCACTTTTTTCCTTCAAGCCATTGCTATTAATGCCCAACTATACTAGGATTACATAAACGATAAGACGGTAACAGGCCAGATTGAATAGGACAACACCATCCGATTCAGTTGAGCTCCAATAAGGAAGTCACGTCTCTGACACGACCCCACTGTCTGGAGTATTTCTCAATAATTGCTACACTAAATAGATTTATTAGTATAATGGTTTATATTGGTCAGGAAACATTTAGCTTGTGGCCAAAGGATTGACATTCTTCTGTCTTTTTAATAAAGCTTAAAATATCTTTAAAAACATCTAAATTAATTTAAAACAACATGTATCGTATTGTATTAATAGTATATACCTATATGTATTAAGACAATTGATGAGGTCGCGGCTTGTTGGGCTATTCTGGGATTAAAATTCACCTTTGTTCTACTGTTTTCGAGTTTTAAAGTACAGATGAACGTATTAACGCTAAAATTATTAAGAATTTTCATGTGAATTGTATAATAGACCACCGTAGTTTTTATCATAAAAATTTGTATCCTGTTCAACGACGCGTGTTATCAAAGAAATATAATTACTATTCAATCATTTAAAGATAGTTCCAATTTACGTTTAACTCATTGCTTCGTCTCCTCATACGTATTATCAGTCAGCTCTTATCCTTTTTTTTTTTTTTTTTTCGTGTGGAAAGACCCTCGTCTCATCCATCCGGCCAACGGGAAGCCGGACAGGTATGTGGGACTCGAACCCACCAAAACCACACGGTGTCAATCCTACTGCTTTTGCCGGGACCGTG
>JADGIL010006100.1:0-13169 GCA_020352625.1 Cactoblastis cactorum | reverse complement strand
CATACCACTACAAAGTAGTGGTTCTATACCACAAAATATAGCACACCTGCAATACCCGGGGGGAAACAGAAGCTTTGCCAGCCTTTCAGGGTTATATACATTCTTTTCTTGTAGGTTCCGATGTCGTATTGGTCTGGAAACACCGCTGCAGACAGTAAAGTAAATATAAAAGTAAGTAATTAAGTTGCGAAATTATGGAAAATTATGGATTAAGTTTTTTTATGGATTCAAAATTATATATAATTACAACAAACATGTATGTTACCCTCTTAAGGCTACCTTTCAAATATGAGATCATTTTGCTTAAACAATCGTGGGGCCCGCTTCATGCCGCGGAATGTTACTGTTGAGCGAACAAGGAGTGGCTTGATTTATACATACAATGATGGTTAGGTACTAACTTGGATAGTGGAAGTAATAAAGTATTTATTCCTAACACCGACGCAAAAAGAGGGGTGTTATATGTCAGGCATGTGTGTCATTCTTTTTTGTTAGAAAGGTGTCTTAACTGAGAGTGTTCTTAGCTATGTTTAAACCTCCGACGCACAAAGAGGAATGCTAAAAGTTTGGGGTGTGTGTTGTGTCCGGGGTCTTTTTTTAGAAGGAGGCAAACGAGCAGGCGGGTCACGTGATGTTAAGTGATCACCGCCGCCCATAGACAACTGCAACACCCGCGGGGTCACAGAATCGTAGCCGGCCTATAAACCTCCGCCGTCCCTCCGTTGTTATTCATAATTTAATTATTTTTTATATCACAAAATTTAATTCGGAAGTCACCAATTTTATTTTTTTCGGATGAACTTATTGAAAAAAAGGATATTAGACTTATCAAACATTTAAATTTCCTACCTATATAAATGTAAACTTGCTTATGCCCGCGGCTTTGTTTGGGTGGAATGTGGTCTAGTCGTCTTTTTGTTAGTAATCTATATGTTATGCTGATTTCTGGTGTCTATGAGCGGTGGTGATCACTTAACATCACGTGACCCTCCCTATTTCATTAAAAAAATCAAATTCAAGATCCAGCATAACATTTGGCTGTTAAATAAGTAAATACTATGTTTCGAATTGTCTGCTGTCCGCAATCAGATAAAATGACACAGTATAATTCAATTTAGTCCATAGTGACAATCTTTGTGTCATCGACGAATACAATTTAAGCGATTTTATTAGACCTTGATAGCATTTAAATGTCTTATGTTAGGACGGAAGCAAACATCTTAATTTCGCGTATATTTGAAACGAAGGTATCCAATTATATATCGCCTGAAGTATTAGTAAAAATAATTTTAAAAAAATGGAACTGGATTGTCCAAATAAAATAAAAAAGAAACAATAATATACATATGATCACGCCTTTTTACATAGGGGAAGGCAGAGAATACATTCTTGCTTTTACTACAGTCCTAACATACTTCGTTCGCTTCCTCCATACAAACGCCTACTATACACGTACACATATAAATTTAATCGCAAACCCATAAAACGCTTTGCCCTTTAAGTTGAAAGAGAAAGTGCAATAACACGAAGTGGAGGGAGCGGCGGCTTTAACTCCAATTGTTCTGGTTTATTGCCGCGTTAGGCTTTCTGCTAATTACAAAGAATGAATGCAAAAATAACATTTTCTATGCAACGCCTACAGTTATTATTATTACTGAGACCTACTACTACAAAAACTACCGAACGGATCTGGATGAAATTTGGCACAGCAATGGACTATGACTTAGAATAAAAGATAGGCTACTTTTGTGGCCGAACAAATTGCACGCGAGCGAGTCTGCGGAAAAAGCTGGTAATAAATAAATGCACCAAACACATAATGTAACTATTATAAGAAATATTGTTTTAACATAGCACGTAGAAGAGCCAAGCAACATGAAAGCTTGTAACAATTACAAGGCGCCCAAACATAGTTTGTGACTCATAGTACACGAACCTCGAGTACCAGCTAAATAGACACAATTGAAGCAATAATAAACATTGTTGAATAGCTTTGATAATGTGTCGAGCCGAGACAATTCGAATCACAGGGCGGCGATGATGGTAGAAATTTTTTAACAGTAAGTCAACTTACTGATCGGGCTGAGATGAAAACTATATTGCTTAATTTTAAAAGAAAATAATTCTCTCGGTAAAATTCTACTAATTTCATTTGATTTTTATCATAAGATCTATTGTTTTATTTATATTTATTAGGTTATTACTGTATAAAGCCGTGGCTTACTCTTAATGCTTACAACTCGCGAAGATTGTAGAAGTAAATTAACGAAAGTAAGTTTGTTACTTATTAGACTCACAAAACCCAGACTGTTGAAGCTAGACAGCAATGCTGACTGACCCGTTGCGAATAAAAACAAATAAATTATACAAAAACTTACTATCATTATAATTAAATAAAAAATTTAATGGTATGTTGAGATGTCCTAAAACACACTTGAACGTAAGTTTAATTGATTTATGAGTTGTGTTGATTGATCTTAAAGATTATAGTCTTAAAAATATATTTTTCCATTGCATTTTTTATTTATAAGCATGGTAGGTATATATGTGTGTAAATTATATTTAAACTGTGTCATAGCTAACTGAGTTGTGCTACTGCTTTACTCGATTTGTTATGTCGCTAACGAGAGTATATTGGGGGCCATTAATTTTAATCAACCACTGTTATGATTGAGCTTGTCCAGAAACGAGTTATCGTCAGGTCAAAACTGGGCGTTTTATTGAATAGGAGAATATATAGTAGTATCAATTAATGCTATACATAGTGGTCTAGTGGTCACAGCGTGGGCATTTGGTCCGGAGGTCGTGATTTCGAATTCCACTGGAAGGAACTGTGTGAACAAGTTTTTCTAATTTAGGTAGAATAATATAGACTTGAATTTGATTGATACAATATCACGTCTGTATACCTGACGGGATAGACAGCTAAGAGTCGCAAGACTCGAAGACCACGCTTAGAAAAATGGTGGGCTTATTGGTGGGATGGAGATTCAGATATAGTTGCTAGACCATCGCCTAAGAGAAATCCCGCTTCAAGATCTTTGCTTTGATTGACTTTTACAATCTGCGCGAGAAGAGTAGCAGTTCGTACATTCTACGTTTTTCTTTCAGCATGAAAGTATGTCTATAAAGCTTATTCTCATTACTTATCTATATCTATACATATAATAAAACTGTAACTGAGCTTTGTCTGTGCATGGGAGATATTTCAGAATAAAATATATAGGGACTCTTTATAGGGCCTATAGAAGCCAAAACCATTGTTTTTAGAATTTTTGTCTGTATGTTTGTACACGCATCACACAAAAACTACTGATCGGATTTGGATGAAATATGGCACAGCGATGGACTACGACCTAGAATAAAAAAGATAGGCTACTTTTTATCCCGAAAAAATGTACGAAGTATATAATTTTTCGTAAAATCTACGCGGCATTAGCTAGTATTAAGTACACAATCGCTTTAAAATTGCCTTACAAAAGATAGAAGTGGCGATCCTTGAAAAAATAATATGCAAGTTGGGCCAGCTGATTGCTTTAGCAGTCGAAATATCATAAACAGCGATGGAGATATTAATTGTACTCTGCATTTATCATTAACTACAGAGCATTAAAGAGTTAAACCATATTCATTGTAATAATCTTTTGTTTGACCTACAAAATACAAGGAGCATTTTATACTTTATTTATACTGATTTATTTCTTTATTTCACATTATTATATCTACATTCAAATCGAAATTTACGCGGTCGAAGTCGCGGGCAATAGCTAGTTCCCAATAAATCTAACTAATAATGCTATGTGAAATCGGTGGTCAGAGTTAAAAAGGACACAATAAAATAAAAATTATAAGAAACTTTAATTCATTTAAACTCTAAATTCGAATGTAAAAATCAGTATAAATTCCTTTGTGTGTAGTGATTAAACCGCTATAAAATCCATAAAATTTGTTTCATTTCAATGTCTAATATTCGCGTAAACTAAAGAAATAATTAAATTTAAAAGTTTTATGCACCCATGCTACTATTTATTTGCCTTTATTAGTAAAATATGCACACGAAGCCAATGACGGACGCTAGGCTCGTAATATCTTCATCAGACTTACCTACTGCAAGAATCATAACTAAAATGCTGATGAAGCTATAAAGTGTATAATTGCAAACACACGGACTTGTCAACTGATAAGTATTTATAAATATAGGTTTCTGAGAACGACCATGAGAGAGGCATGCACTTAAACAATACGGGGAATACCCGTTTGAGATTTGAAATAAATAACTGTAGAGAAATTCTAGTTTTTAACTCCTTGACGTTGTAATTAAAAGATTTTTTAATAAAGGAATGCCCAAACTAATTTGTCTTGACCAAAATAAAAGACGTTCTTAGAAAAGGGCAGGTCAGAAGTACCCGTAACCGACAAGCGTGTATGAAAAGATTGATGAATGTGGAGGAAGCGAAGGAAGAATGTCAGGACCGTAGTAAGTGGAAAAAAGGCCTGATCATTATGTATGTATGTATTTTGTGATGTAACGAATTTCAATTCAAAAGTGCTAGGTCAAATTTTAGATACGAGATCCTTTTAAAAAGTAGGTGAGAAGATGCTAGGTAAGAAAGGATTTTGTAAAACTTCTACGGGACAGGGAATTATTGGACTTGAGCATAAACACGGTTTGTAGTGGTATGGAGCCACTACTTGTAGTGGTGTGGAGCCTACTGCTTGCTTTATTAGCCTGCAGCACGAATGGGCCGACTCGTTCGGGGAAGTACCACACTCCCACAGAAGACCGACGCCTTCTTACCGGCGGTTATCAGCCGCCATGCTCCGTCCGGTGAGTGGGAGAGCCGGAGGTCTAAATTCCCTGCCCTCCCCATTTAGGGAGGGCGGGGGCTTTTATAGGCCGGCAACGCTTCTGTAACCCAGTGGGTGTTGCAGTTGTCTATGCGCNNAAAAAAAAAACACGAGTATGGGCTAATATAAAGTTCACTATATTATCTTTGTTTCTAGTTCATTCCAGAATTAATGCATCACGATGAAGTAAGATATGTATCAAAATTACAAAGTAGGACGTAATTGATCTCAAGATGCATCAACAATGAGAGTTCCATTAGAGTATGGTTATTCGGTTCTTAAAATAGGGTTGTGACTTCACTAATATTAAAATTGCATTTTAGCACGTCTTTTTGTGAAACAACAGACACACTGACAATTCTAGGAAAAAATACTTAAGTCTTGGTTTCTATGGGTTCTTTAAAGGTGACTCTTATTTTTTGCTTTTTAATATATTCTATGTACAGACACTGACCACTTGCAGTTTTAATATATGTATAATTATAGAATGTAGCAATTTCAATTCGAATTATGTTTCTGAAATAATTGATACCAGATATTTTGTTGCATATCCTTACACTAAACGCATGTACAAAAATATGCAAAATAGTTTTTTGTTCTTATTAATAGTAAAAAACAAACAAATTTAAGCTTTAGCTGAGAAAGGACGCCATTTAAAAAAAAATCATTTTATTATGGTAATAATGGGAGTAATAAGCGGAAAGACCATTTCATTGTTCATAGAGACATTAAGACGAGATTGAGCGTCAGAACAAAATTTTCTAAATTCACTTGAGAGAAAAAGGAGAAATTACCAAACGATACCTCAAACTTTTCACACACGAAGTGGTGCAAAAGAACAAATTATAACATGTTACCTACCTTATTAAGGCTACAAACGGTATCGAATCCTTTTGAGTGAGGAGAAATGTTGCCTCTTTGTGTGTGTGTGTGTATGTGTTCTATATCCGTGTTTCGTATGTATAATATGGGGTGTCGAGAAACTGTTCGACATGATTCCAACGGCCACATTTTACCATTACACCTCTCGCCACCGAAAGGGCGTTCATCATCATACCTTGATGTCCAAAGTGTCGCATACTGAACGCTACAAAGGAACTTCCTCCCACGTACTTTATGGAATGAACCTGCTTAGAGTTCTTCAAAAAAGAAGTTAAAAAAGTATTCACGGTCGGCAACGCGTTTGTGATGCGCTTGGTATTGGAGGTGTCCATTGGCTATAGACACCACTGATAGACGGCAACAGACAGGCGGCATGCATGCTTCATTGTATAAAAACTAAAGTTCATAAAAAATCTTGGATTCTATCAGCCCTGCCGGATAATTGTGGGAATTGAATGTTTTATAATTATAATGAATCATTCAAACGTTTGAAGACCCTTGAGATTTGTTGGATGCGGTCAACATCATTTGTAATAACAGAGATACCTTACATTAGTTGCATTCGTCCACGATTTACTTTACGGTGGGTACTCTGGCTAAATAACTTGTATTATGGGAATGGTGAATATATACAATTTACAATATATAATGGCATGGATTTGGACCTAAGAACTGTCTTACTTAGATAATGTATAGTCCTCAGATCAAACTATATATTTAATGATCTGTGGTGTATTACTTTATCTTGAAGGTAATTAAGCTCACAAATTTCGCTTTAAAGTTACAGCTGTGCTATCAACTAATTTATATTAGGACAAATTTTTGAGGAACTTGGAACATTTGAAGCTTCCTGCTGATGGGCAAAGTTGCTGTTTTTATAGATCAATATTCTAATTCTTTAAAAAACTGGCAGTGTCACGTACCACTTTCGAAGTCCCTACGCCTATGGTCTTCTGATACTCATTGCCATCTTTTTGTTGGTTTCAATTTCGAAATTATTATATATTTAAAATTTAACCAAAAAGTTGAGCTTTAATATGTTTAGGAAATGTAATGATAAGTATGTACGATTAAATTCTTCATAATATTGTTATGTATTGTTGCTATTCATACAATCAAGAGTAGTTCAATGATTTATTTAGTTCCTAAATGTATTATCAACTTATTATATTAAATTACATTTTCATTATTACTAATTATTACACGAGTATTTAATATTTCTACGTCAATGTTCACTTTGCCCTCAAAAAGTCCAGCTTTCACTTCGAAGGTTGCAAAGTAAATATATTTTGAAGCAAAATTTAAATAAGTTTCAACAATTCTGCAGTCACCCAACAATTGTCTAGAACCGTGGTAAACTTAACAAATTCAACTGATCCAACACTACGAAACCTATGAAATCGTTGTTTAACTGGTTATTTTACTGAAGAATTTGTTTATATTAAGAGAAACTACTAAAAGTACTCCATCTAGTTATCCTAATAAAATTAAAGTATGTTTATGGACGAACATTTAAAAAAAGCAAGAAAATGTGCATGAATATAGAAACAGTATTCGGCCTGGACTTGAGTATTAAACGGTCAATCCAAATATACCAAGACGCACAATTTTTAAAGGAATTAAAATCTGGAACACTTGAGCACCTAAAAGGGGGCGTTCATAAAAATGACAAGCTTATAGCTACTACTTACTGCAGTTGGCTTCGTCTGTGCCGTCGTAGCAGTCAGCCACGCCGTCACAGCGCTGAGTGTCCATCAGGCACCGAGTTTTGTCACATTCGAACTCTCCTGTGGGGCATCCTGTGAATAACCAGACATTTTTTTATATGCTATGAAATAATAATCGACGAATTATGTTATGAGTATGTAGTTTCTAACACATTACTTTTTTATGTCAGAGGGAGGCAAACGAGCAGGCGGGTCACGAATCGTTAAGTGATCACCGCCGCCCATAGATAACTGCAACACCCGCGGGGTTACAGAAGCGTTGCCGGCCTATAAAAAACCTCCGCCTTCACCATTTGGGGAGGGCGGAGAAGTTGGGCCTCCGGCTCTCCCACTCACTGGACGGAGCATGGCGGCTGATAGCCGTCATTCAGGCGTCGGTCTTCTGTGGGAGTGTGGTAGTTCCCCGGACGAGCCAGCCCATTCATGCTGCAGACTAACAAAGCAAGCAGCAGGCTCCACACTAGTACAAGTAGTGGCTTCATACCGCCAATGTGGGTGTCAAAAAGATTCTAATGTATTGAGACCATGACAGGAACCCTTTGCTTTAAAATTAGATTTACGGCCTCGTTAGCACAGTAATAGTAATGTACTTGCTACTAAACCATGACTTCCTGGGTTCGACCCCCAGTCAGGTCATGATGGGAAATGATCTTTTTCTGATTGGATTTGGTCTTGGATGTTTGTCTAAATTATAATGTATTTATTGCAAAATATTGTGTCAATAGTGACGCAATAGTGCGTATCCCATTATACAAGTCTCGAACTTAGTTTGGGCTAACTCAATTTGTGTGATTTGTCCCTATATATTTATTACTGACTTGTACAATCTGCGCGGGAAATGATGCAAGCATACTCGTATTCAAAGTTATTTTTTCATTCCCAGGCTAGACTGGAAGTTCAACATAGTTATAATACGTACTTATTGTAGGTAAAGCTCCTTCTCCAGGGCAATTGTACTCATCGTCCAGATTTGGGCAGTCGTAGACACCATCACACCGCTGGTAAGGACAGTATTTGATATCTGAACCCTGACATTGCTCTGGGTAATCACAGGGCAGAGATGGCGCTACCGTCGCCGGAGTAGATGTTGGTTGTACTAAGAAGGTAGGGAATTAAAAAAAAAATTACATAAATTAAAAAATAAATGTAAAGAAAGAAATATCTTTAATGTAGCATAACAAGAAATAAAAAGGTAAAAAAAATCTAATATAAGATTTATTCTAAAATGATAGACGGTCATTAAATATGAAACATGTTAATATATGTTTAATTTCAATTCGAGTTTGTAATTTGTCGGGCTAATTGACAACATTTCACTTTTAAGGACCCCTAAAATAAAAAATACCATTTCTCGGTTATCGTTACTAGTATCAAAAAAAAAATTATAATATATTTTTTGTCGATTTATTTTGAAGAAAAAAGGCTGAAAAATACATTGTAACGTCACGATTACGATCCACACTTATGTCTTTTGGCTGGTACGGACTAGGTCCAGAGCCGTAAAAGAATATTTAAAAAGAAACATTACAAGTGTTAACATGACAACAAGTTGCTGATGTCAGTGCTTTATTATTTTCCAAGTCGCTTACATCCGTTTAGAATGAGCTAGAATTAAAAATTAAATATGAAAACTTGCATATTTTTAAAAATAAATAAAAAATATGGGTCTCTTATTTTTGTTTCTAGTTTCTTTAACATCAAAAAATGTATGGGTGAAAAAATGAAATGTGGTCAATTGGCGGGCTACATAGAATTTACTACAAAGAATGTCAATGTCAGAGTATATATTTATATACACATTATCAAAAATAAATACCTACAGATAGGCTTTTTTGAAATTTATGATTTACAGTAGTAGCAATAGTCTTTTCACTGTATTGTCTATTAGTAGACACAGCTCCAATTCGTAGGGAAGGTCCATGCAATGTACTTTAAAAGTTAAAGAAAGATGTTCAGTAGATTATAGACTTTATAGCCACTATATATTCATGGTATTTTTGTTTGTTGTATTTAAAATTCAATACAAGAGTTATGGTTAAAAATGTTGCTTGCTATTTCCACATCATTTGGATTTAAAACTGCGGCATTATCATTTTGACGACATGCAATCATGCAATTTGTTAGTTGCCCATATCATTATTTGCCTTCAAGGTATATCACATCTGGAGTTACTTGTTGTACGACATGCTAACTTTTGCTCTTACTTGGCAAGGGAAACCTGTCGTCACAACCAAATTCATCATCCTGGTTGGGGCAGTCATAGTTACTGTTGCAACGTTGTTCGGGACAGTATGTGACCGTGGAGTCCTGGCAGGGTATCGGGTTTGAGCACAGCGGCTTTGGTGATCCCGAAGTTGGTGGGTTCAAGTCTGTTTTTATTTTTTAATAAATTGCCAATTTTAAAAAGAATATCATATTAATTCATACATAAAATTACGTAATATTAAAAAGGAGGTCGAAATTGCAAATTTTTTCCTATATTAATGATAGAACGATTTTGGACTATTATTATTTTTCTAATTTCCAAGATTCTACTATGTGCATTCTATCACAGCAGCGACAGTACCAAAGGTAGTAGAAAGTTAGATTTTACCTATCGACTGATTCTGGTCTTCATCGCCTATACAGTTCTCCTCATCATCCTGGTTTGGACAATCGTATATACCATCACAACGTTGATTAGGGCAGTATTTAGTGTCGGTTCCCTGGCACTCAAAGGGAAATTCGCAGGGCAGAGGAGGTTGAGTCGACGAGGTCGGCTGATTTTCTGGTTCCGATCCTGATTCTGACTCTGGTGCTAGTTTAATACAAAAAAAATATAAATTAAATAATAAAAAATCAAACAAATCATAAAATAATTATTAGGTATCATAAAATAAGGTTTAGGTGGTACCAAGAGTAAACAAAGTAATTAAAACATTTTTTTGAATGGAATCTCTTCTTGTACTTATTTTTTGTGTAAATTTTTTTAAATTATAATCATAATCCACTCTATTTTCAAGAAATCATTCTAAGCTTCGACTGTTTTCCACGAAAAATTCACTATTATTCATTATCAGCTACTTGGAAAGAAAACTTTACTGCATAGTCCAAATCAAACCTTCAGAATCTGAGAAGGAAACAAAAATAATAACAAACTAAATAAATTAATAAATAGAAAGAAACCCTTACGGTTCGAGTCGCAATTGAGCTCATCATCCAAATTCGGACAGTCGTAGTAGCCATCGCATTTCTGTTTGGGACAGTACGAAGTCTGGGACCCCTGGCAGGGAATTGGGTTTAGACACTGTGGGTTGTCGTATTCCCCAGTTGTCGGGGTGGTTGTTGTTTCTAATGTGATTAATAAAAACAAAAACGAAATGAGAAAAGTCAAATCAAATACATAAAAATATCTAAAACAGAAAAATAATAAAATGTATCTAAAACTTTACTATTCCTCAAATGATCATCCATCGATGAATAGGAGATTTTAAATTAAAACTGAGAAATAA
The DNA here is from genome assembly GCA_020352625.1 of Cactoblastis cactorum. Lineage (NCBI taxonomy): Eukaryota > Metazoa > Arthropoda > Insecta > Lepidoptera > Pyralidae > Cactoblastis > Cactoblastis cactorum. The sequence goes on along the minus strand of JADGIL010006100.1, from coordinate 2,221 downwards.
GATTTTGGAAAATAAATAAAACAAATAAAATACCCAGATCAGTGTCTGAAGGACAGTTGAGTTCATCAGTGCCGTCCTGGCATTCCTCAAATTTATTACAGCGGATGCTGGCCGGGTAGCAGCGGTCCAGGTCGCAGGCCACCTCGTCATCACCACAAGGACCAAGCGGGGTGTCTATAATTTTTTATTTATTGAATACATTACTAACACCATTAGCAGACATGCCGAAGCATTGTTATAAGAAAGATAATAAAAATAAAAGTACAACTAAAAATCTCTTAAGAAAATTCTTTTTCTACAACTGTCTGCGCCATTTCGATAAACAGCATCATTATATCATCTAACCAGATCCATAGTTAGTGCAAACCAGCCATAGTAATTCTTTTTCTGAGAGCCAGTAAACGAAATGACGAGGGTCTACTGTGCGCTCCAACGCACCGTACATTATTATTTCGATAATTTTATCTTCCTTTTTATTATGAGCGTCAAGAATATGAAGAAATATTTTATCTCATAAAGACATCGTCGATATATTTTATTTTGGTAATTTTGCTTTTTGCTCAATTGGTCGTTATCTATATTAACTTGCTCAATTTTGATATGCAAATTTTAGATAAGCAAGTGGTTGTTAAAAATATTAAAAGCACAATTGTTCTTTATGGTGACAAAATAAAAACTGGATATTTTTTAAGTGTCTACAGAAAATAATTAAAAAAAAATAAAGAACATAACATCACGGGATACATATGTACATAACTACACTTACCAAATTATAAGAAGAAAGACAAGGCAGAGCTTAACAAAATTTTCTTGCAGAAGGATTCCTTACATTGAGCAGTAGGCCTTACAAAAATTATCTTACCTTCATCACATCCTATTTTCCTTCTGCTCGGATACGACTACTATTGTAGCTAAGGATATCAAATCTTTAGTACCATTTAATATTAGAAAAATTTCCTGAGATCCATCATCTAAACTTGCACTTACCTGGATCGTTGATATTGGCAGAGAAATCAGCGTCGCTGACAGTGACCCGCCGCGTGCCGCTAACTAGCTCCCGGCGGTTCTTGATGTGGTCTCTTAGAATATCACTCAGTCTGTTTATATCTTCATAACCGGTTGTCAAAATATCCAGAGTGACTTTGCAGGAAAACTCGTCGCTGACTCGGGATCTGGAAATAGCATTTTTTATATAGCTATTTTTATGAAGTTGGACGACCTGATTAGGAAGACAGTAGATGCAGGTCACTTTTAACCGGTTATCATAGAAGTCCATGAGAGAAGCTTATGTTCAATCTTCGTTCAACAAATAAAAGAACCAGATACACAGTTCCGAACAAAATCAAACAAAATATTGTCCTCACTGCTATAAAGAAAGTTAATGATTATTGAGAAAAGTTCAATTTCCAGAATGGTGTATTAGAAAAGAAGTCTTAATGTGTGCAAGTTGAAACCATTTTAAAATAACGAGATTAGTAGAAGACTGCTAATTTATACGCGATGAGTAGTGTTTTGTCAAGGAATTTGAGGGATTGTAAGTCTAGTTGATTATCGTACATCGATGTGTCTGATTATTACTTCCCGAGGCTAAAATGATAATGATGAGGATTACTGTTGAAAATACTTACTGGATCCTAACAAGGCTTGTCCTCCGCGTGCCAAGGGGTTCATATAACTGGTCGACGGCCTCCGCGATGGTGCGCGAAAAGTTTCGGAATTGAGGGGAATCCCTGTTGGAATACTCATGCTGATATGGTTCCATAACAACGAAGGTCACTCTGAGAGTTTCTGAAAATAAACAAGATCCATGTAAAGCATATTACACTGTAGGAACGTGGATCTATGGGCGGCGGTGATTACTTTACATCACGTGACCCGCCTGCTCCTACAGAAGTAAAAAAAAGCAATATATATAATTACAATAATGTGTCATATGTTACTCGAAATAAATTGTATTAAAACCTAGTGGATTTAAATTGATTTTCGTGTATTACAAATTAGAAGGTACTTACTTTCTTTGTGTTCAGGCTTCACTTTTTCAGGAAATCCGGACCCGAAATGATCATCAAGATCATCCCTGAAATATCAGAAACACTCATGTAGCATCACACAAATAAAAAAAAGAGGAGTGTCTGACTGAAATTTCAAAATAATTGAATATTACAAATAGCATAGAAGTATTAACCCGTTTCCAAAACAAAAACGATTTATTTTAGAATAT
>JADGIL010006077.1:0-10290 GCA_020352625.1 Cactoblastis cactorum | reverse complement strand
TATAACGACCTCGACGACCATCAATAATATCATCGAAATCTGCAGATGCATGTTTTTTTTAAGTGCAATAAACAAAATCTTTACTTATATCAAGAGTATTTAGTGAGTATAGCCGTGCAAAGATATTAATTATGTCTTCTTGCGTGACTTTCAATGATACGAGTATAATATTGTTTTATATGTAAAAAATATCACCAGTGAGTTATGGCTTAGTTTTAATTTGGTTAGAGTTGCTATCCTATACTATAGTTTGATTAATACTCAGAAGCAACCTCAGATTCTGTGATACTTTGTAATAATTAAAATCAAAAATAACATAACTGAAATCCCATGGATTGTATCAAACCTTATATATCCAACTTTTCAACCAAATTCTCTCATGGCTAGTTGTGCCCTTGATTTTTTCAAATATATACATATTTATCTCTAAATTACTTACAACAATTAGGCACGACTAAATACATGTATCTTTTTGTAGTTACCTACTGCTTAGCAACCCAAAGAGGCTGTTGCCCTCTGACACGAGTATTCTCTGCTCTCCTTTTTCTGCGTTACTCAAAATCAAAATATTTATTCAGAATTAGACCTTCATAGGCACTTTTTCACGTCAATAGTTAATAAAAATTAATATCTTAATCAAGCTACAGACTACCAGCATTTCGAAACGACCACTGCTGAAAAGAAATGCCGAAATAAACTCGAGCAGTTTGGGTCCCTATTATGCGAGAAGAGGTTGATAATATTTTTTGTATAATATTTTTGTAAAGATTTAAAAGAGAATATTTATGATTTTCATTTTAATTATATTAAAAGAAGAGAATAATAAAATTTTATGATTGTGATCTAGTTACCATAATATAAAAACAAAATTCTCTTCCAGTCGATTTGAAGGGCGTCCTGTCCTCTCCGAACTTTATTCACTCCAGCACTACCTGGGACAACCGAGTAGTCGTTTTCCATTTAATCATCCCATAAGTAATACCTAATAATTTTTTGCAATATATAAAATATGCACCTATACATTGAACCAATCAAGCAGACTGAACCATCTTACATAAGGTCTAAACGAGATTTAATCTACAGCCCGTCGTGCGTGGGCCCCACAAGATGACCTCTGGGTCACGGGTTCGACTTCGCGTCTGTGCAAATGTGATTGTTTGTTGCAAACCTCCTATCCTATAACTATTGCGAACCGACGTGTGCTCTGTTTTTACTGTGATTCAAGTGATAAGCTTCTAGAGATAAGTATTTTTATCATTTATCTATCGTAGCCAAATTATACTATACCATAAACAGCAATTCTTTGTATATATGATATACTTTTAAAAAATCTATCATGTTTTTAGAGCTTAACATGGTAGTTTAAATGTATTCCGGATGTTAAATTATTATTACAAAGCAGAAAAAATTAAGAGTAAAAATTTCGCTTTACGTGTAAATTACCTGTACTATCTTCCTATACACTACAGTGAGATACAGGCTTACACACTGAGATACACTGAGATACAGGCTTTGCTTAGTTCAGGCACCAGTCTCTCACAATCTTGTATATCAATCTTGTGTACTACAATATGATTTCGTGATAAACTATTTTTTATAAAATTCTATATTTCTGTCTACTTTACTCCGCTATTACTTCATCACTTTTCTTAAAGTCTCTAGATATCCACAAACAGGTATAAAATGTAAAAAGTTATTATTCAACTCAAATAAGAGTAGAGCGCATAAATATCGCAACTTCCAAATGCAACTTGTTCGTATTTTATCTACTTGCGAAATTAACACATACATTTTTATTGTCAAAAACATTAAAAATTTTGCGTCAAAAGATTCAAGAGGCAATTTTTATCAATACTTACTTTTTATTAAATTACTTTATTAGCATAATGTAGTCATATAATTTAAATGAAGTTTATATCATATATACATATATACAGCTTATATATAGTTTATGAAGTCATAACTTAGGTAATGGTAACTTTAAGTCGTGCAGAGTTATAAACTTGGATCTGATAAATTTTCAATGCATTGCATACCATAGATATTTCTCGGCCTTTGTTCGGCTATAAAATAAGTATTTATTGTATTATATTGTATATATACTTTTTGGTATATATTTAAAATAAATAACCAAATCTATCTAGCTACTCTGCGCTTAACACCTCGCGACCCTCGACCTGTACTCTATAATTCCCGAATATGTATAATCTATTTTGAGTCTCTTTTTGCTTAATATTGTAAACTCAAAAATAAATTCCATTACTGTTATCATTACTCTTTCATTATTATTATTATTATCACTTCACCTTTTATTAAATTCTCTAGAGTAAAACCTAAGTCTTGGAAACAAAGTTTAACATTAAATACTAAAAACGCGATAAAAGTCAATAATAACAGCTAATATAATAATGTACTATCAAGTTAATAACTGTATGAATACTTACTATAAGGTAAATTTTTCCGTGACATTTCGCACTACAAAGAACAGAATGACATGGCATTATCAGCAATAGGCATAATTATATTATTACCATATAAAAAATAAATAAATAATTTATTGCATAAGTACATTTATAGTGGGACGATAAACAAGACAAGTTGTTCCATGTGTCGTAAACTTCTAATTAACGATAGCCAATAAATGTATTTACTCATAAAAGTAATTACACACATTCAATTAGTAAAGGGCTATTTACTTTGAACGCACACGCAATGAAATCCGTTATAAAAAAGTACATTTTACATCCGTTATTGAGATAGATTTGTTAACTATTAGCCTAGATGTTCTTTTCTTTTTAACCTTTCGTCATTGCGATATTTTTCGTTTTTTTCGAGGGATTTAAATTAATTTCTGAGAAGTTACAAATTTTGTGGAGCTTAATGAACATATTTGCCCAATAAATAATTATTTATGTATTTAATATAATATATGTATGTATATTATTATGACAGAAGTTACAGTTAAATGACAGCCCTTTTAATTTGCCTTAAAACTATGTCAAGTGGTAATAAATAGAAGTAGTAAATCGGCTCTCATTAGATTTTCCTTACATTTATTGCTTAATTCATTTTCTTGCGTTCGTATGTAGTTTAAACTCAATAGATGTTGACTTCTTGTATAAAACTAATGCGTAAATAAATAGTTGCTTAAAAATTAATATTCAGCAAGATTTTTATTTCTTGCTAATCATCCCATTAACAGATGCTTGAGATGGGCTCTGCCACAAAATAGTCTTTAATTTCACACAAAGTTAAAGTGAAACCTTACAAAGGAACGATACACGAAAATCACATCTGAAATAATTGAAAAGTCAGTAAAAAATGGCAATTATTTATATATATATTACTGAAGATAGGTAGGTGTATACTCAAAGGACACGTTGAAGTCTTTCTTACTCAATAGAAAAGAGTTCAACGGGTCCTTCATCTAACAATTAATTAGAGTTTTAAATCATGACGACTTCGTGGCTTTAAGTTGACGTGGGATTTAATTTAGTGATACCTATTTATAGAAGACTGAAATTTTTGTAATGCATTACAAAACACGTCAGTCTGTTTGTAAAAGGCATGCTTTTTACAAACAGAAGACTTGATAAAATTAATTTTTTTTTTTAATTAATGTAAAATAATGTATTGGGCATATAAGTAAATAGATTCAAGATTTTCTTACCATATTCAATTATATAACTATACTCTCGAATTATAAATAAATAAATTACTAAATCTGGGTTTGGTGCTATATGTCGGATCCCTTCACAGAATGTCCATTTAAACTTCGACATATTTACGCAATGATGTTTATTCGAATTAAACAAGCAATTCCATAAAATATAACTCAAAGACATCCATAAAAATCCATATCAAATTGACTGACAAGTGAAGCTTTATAACAAAGAGCTTTCTGCAATTAAGAGCTCCCTACGGCGCAGGTCGGAGGTCACACTTGCGCCATTCGAAGCTTTGTTTGCATGCAACAAAGCACAAATGCCACGCGTATAGAGCCTTTGTCTTTTGTCTAGCTAATTCGTGATTATTTTGTTGATTTTGAAGACTTATCGGCTTAATAGCTTTAAATAAATTATATATTCATTTACAAATGAATATTTAAGATGAGGAAAGCATTAAACTGATTTATCTAAGTATACATATAATAAAATTGTAACTGAGCTATGTATGTCTGTAGATGGGAGATATTTAAGAAAATATACATAGGGGCTTTTATAGTACCTATAAAAGCCAAAATCATTGTTTTTAGAAATTTTGTCTGTTTGTCTGTCTGTATGTTTGTACGCGCATCACACAAAAATTAAATAACAGATCTGGATGAAATTTGGCACAGTGATGGACTATGACCTATATTAAAAGGTAAGCTACTTTTTATCCCGGAAAAATGTTCGGTTCCCGAGGGATATAATTTATTGTAACCAAGCAAGGGGCTGACAAGATAGATATTATAGTATCCATTTGTCGGACGAAGTCGCGGGCATTAGCTAGTCTACAATAAACTGAATAAGTATTTTGATATTTTGAATTGAATATATCCTTAAAAATACACAATTATGAATAATGATTAAATCTTGGCTATCAAAACGTATTCGTGTAAGCACATGTACAAATTTCGTCTTACATAAGCAAAGGCAAATCAATACATCAATTATTTGAAAATAAAACTATAACTATCAATTTAGCTTTTAGACTGGCACAAACTGGTTTTGGCCAAAATAGTAGCGTATATGGTTTGCAAAACGTTTGCCAATTACACATATCAAATAAAACTATGTTGTGTATTACGAAATTCATATCGGACAACTTTCTATGGTCGTTTAATGTGTTTATCTAATAACTGTTCGACTAGTAAATAACTGGTTATATAGTATTTATTAGTCAAGTACTTTAATTATTGGTGTGTAGTATACATATGTATATTTATTTTGCTACAAATGTAGTATGGTGATAGTATATGGTACTGTCTATATCTTTAACAGAGTCGAACTCAGCCAAAAGCCGCAAGACCCCAAAACCAGACTTAGTCGAATAATTAGTTAATCGCCAATAAGAATTATATATCTTCTTACTTATAATATTGTATTTTTTTTTTATGAAAGAGGAAGCTAAACGAGCAGGCGATACACGTGATGTTAAGTGATCACCGCCGCCCATAGACACCTGCAGTTGGATCACAGAAGCGGTTGGATCACAATCACAGAAGCGTTGCCTGCCAACATATCTTTCAGCTAAAGAACAACGGAAAATAGTCAGCTGCTTTTTCCCGCGCGAATTTCAAAAGCCCAAAAGAAAAAGCATGGATTTGGATGAAACTTTTTTTTAATGTAAGAGCGAGGCAAACGAGCAGGCGGGTCAAGTGATGTTAAGTGATCACCGCCGCCCATATACACCTGCAACACCCGCGGGGACACAGACGCGTTGCCGGCCGGCGTTAACTTTACACTAAAGTTAAATAACATATAGGCTACAGACCAAATCACCCGCGCGCGAAGCCGCAGGCAAAAGCTAGTTATTAATATAGCTATCATGCAATTTTAAATCTAAGCTGTGGTTATCCACAACTAGATGTAAAATTGCAATAACTTAAACTTACCTTTTGCAAAAGTTAACTCAACCAGGTCAACGTATAAATTAGATACGGTAACCTTTAGTGCAATTTTGAATGGTCGCAAAAAAAACACCCACTATACATGTTTTGAGCATGTTTCATAGTTTAATTGCAGTTTACTTTCAAATAAATTAAACAAACTTCATAGATGTTATTTGTTTTATCTTAGACTAGCGACTGCCTGGAATTAGTCTAAGTAGGTTATGTAGTCTATGGGAATAACTTTCTAATTACAATTTTTTAAATTGAATGTTTCGACAGTTATACATACCTTACATACAAATAAATTACATTTCCTTTTAACAATAGTTTAGTAATTATTTTTATAAAAGATGGAGGCAACCGAGTAGTCGGATCACGTGATGTTAAGTGATCACCGCCGCCCGAGGTGCAACACCCGAGGGTCACAAAAGTGTTGCCGGCAAATTGCGAATAAGTAAGTATATATATTTTTAAAAATTAAGAAACGCGTTTAACGTCTCATTCGGTAGATGTTCATCGTAAGACAAGTATTCTTGCATTGAATTTTAACCCCCGACGCAAAAAGAGGGGTGTTATAAGTTTGACGTGTCTGTCTGTCTGTGGCATCATAACTCCCGAACGTATGCAGTGATATCAATTTAGTATTTTTTTGTATTAAAGGTGACTTATGTGCGAGTGTTCTTAGACATGTTTGATGACAATCGGTTGAGCCGTTTAAAAGTTGTGGGGAGTGAAAGTGGGGAGAATAACCGAATGTCTGCAAATATACTCGGATGAGGTCTCAAATGAAACCATATTTTTTACTTTTTACAGGAAAATTACTTAAGTTCTTGTGTCGGAGGTTTTTTAAATTTTTAATTTTAGTTATTATTTTATCTAGTTTAATTGATTGGACAGCCAATTTATTTATTTAAGAACTGCTCCATTTCAAATGGCACATGAAGAAAAAAAATCACTCAAGGATACAAACGTAAGTGAAGACACACCTCAACTCACCTTTCTTCTTTCAAAAGGTCAGGGTCAAGTCAGCGTCTGTCAAACTAGCAACTTTTAAACTCCATGTAGCCAAATAATTTTAATAATCAAATATGCACTATTCAAAACATATTTAATTACACTTAATAATCTTATCTAATGAATTTAATAGTATACAATTAGCCAATTATTCAAGCATAATAATTTTATGGTAAGCCGTTTATGGAAGCCCAAACCTGTCATTACGAGTATGTAGTACAGTGACACGAATTAAAACTACACAATATAATCCACTAATTTATTAAATAAAGCTGTTTTAAAACACATGCTATACCTCTAACAAGTTAAGTGACCTTCTAATGATTTATTATCTGCCATGACTTCGCTTACTTGAGATATATCTCGTCTTGTACCTAATGGGGCAGAACCAAGAGCCTTCATACTTGAAATTCACACATAGCTGTCATAATGGTCGGGTTATTGGTAGAATGAAAATTTAGATCTAATATTTGATAGCTATTCTAAATAGTATCTTTTAATTAAAAAGTAATGATTAAAAACTCCGATTTTAATCACTCGCAAACTATAATCTTTATTTTGTTAATTAAGTAACAAATAATTACTAATTGTTATCAAAATTGTTACGTAATGCGCTAATCGATCACACCTCCTTATTCATTACGCTTGTGACCATTGTGTGTGGCATTCAAATGAATACAATAAAAAATAGAATGACACATTAATGGTTCCGTAGCTGTGGCATAATATTAAATAAAATGGTCGCTGTAAACCTACAAATAGTAATTTCTTAAATAAATATTCAACTGGACTATTTAGCTTTCATCTTAAAAATAACAAACAAAATATCATATCATAAAAGCCTTTTTTCCAGCGGTGTTCATTCTTATCTAAATGAAAAAAGTTCAGAAACTATCATGATGGAAGACCGAGAGTCGAAATTTTCTGTTCTTATAAAGTTTTATTCTATGTTGTATTAAAATAAATACTTTAAATTATTTAAATCCTAATGTTATTCCGGTAACATCTTCTACCACGACGGTTTGTAGTCCACTGAAAATGTTTAGGTATATCTAGATGTTCTCTTCTAGAGGTCGCATTTCTAAACCGATTCCCTTTAATTTTATAAGAATTGTACAATTTACACAGATACACTATCACATAACCCTTACGGGGTAGACAAAAACAATATACGCAAGACTCGATCGAAAAGTTGGTTCTGTAATCAATAAGCTCGCGAGGTCTACAGCTCAGAGCCTAGTTCTATTGATTTCATATCCGCATAACCATGAGGTATTTTCTGTCCGGTTTTGCACTTTTTACTCGTGCAATGTCAATTGCAAAGAGTACGAGCGATTTTATAAAAAACCATGTATTTTTTTTTTGTTGTTGTACATATTGCGGAACCCTGAAAGATAAGCAACGCCGATCCGTCACACGTCATCCATTGTGGCTATTGTACAGCTTAAATTGCAGGCTGCGATGTGGGTCAAAGGCAACGCTTTTATGCCTATTAATTGTATGAAAAAAAAACCTACACATTAAGAGGATTTATTAGTAGTTTGCATACATTTTTGAACGAGTTTGGTACTATTTTAGAGATTAAGTATATGCTTATCAACGATGATTTTACAACAAATTACAACGAAAAGAGTAAAATAATGCTATTGAAAATGAAATTTAAAAAATTTTCGTTATCTTGTGCATGCATAAAATATAAATTACAAAAGGCGAGGAAGATTATGATTTTTTGTAGAACAAATCACACAGATAGAATTAGCCCCAAAGTAAGTTCGAAACTTGTGTTACATGATACTTAATCAACGATACTATATTTTAAAAACAAATAAATATGACAGTAATGACATATAGACCCAAGACCTACTCCAATAAGGAAATTATTCTGAGCTGACCGGGGACAAACCCGGGACCTTTCAAGGCATGAGGTTGAAATCAAGCACGAATTATCTCAAAGATTGATCGCCTTTGATTCACTGGACCACCGAGTCTAAGCATACACATAACACCTATCTAGCCGTATCAATATCGTAATACAAATCATGAGGGCCGTACCCAAATTAGATATCATCTGACCTTCGGAACTAATTATGTGATACCTGTATAAGCTCTGGGCGATATTGCCTTGGTTTGCTGATTGTATCTGGGTTCATGGTGTGAGGAGCGAGTTATGCAATGTAGTTTTAATTGGGATTAATGTTGTTGATTTACTTTCTATGATTTTATAACACTGTTGGGTAATTATTAACTAGGGGGTCTAATTTATTTATGTAGGGATAGCACGTTGCTGTATGAGAAAGTTAGAACAATTCATGACGATTAAAAGTAAGTACATATATTTAATTTAATCAGACTTCAATAAAATACGTATGGAAGGATTTAATTTTTTTGGGAAATAAACCTTACAGACTACATATATAATCGTAAGAATCGCATTCTGCCTTGTCTAACTTAGATTAGGCTGCTCCTAGTATTTTTTCTTGCACAAACCTTAGCCCCCTTTGACTAGGCAGTTCTTAGGATTAAAAAATTTCGTATGTGCGGGTGATGAAAAACAGGTTCGAGTAAGATCATCCCGATACTTACATTCAAACCTAAGAATAAGTTAGTTAAGTTGTTAACAGATGGCGCTGACGTGCGACTGTCCCATGTCGCAGCCAGGGCCCACCCTTGCGGCGACGTGTGGCGGAGGAGCCTTCATGCTGTTCATGGGGCTGCTAGAGGTCTTCCTTCGCAGCCAGTGTGACCTGGAGGACCCATGCGGCAGAGCACAGGTAGATTCAAATCCATATTCCAGATTCAAGTCTAATTTAAATATTTATAAAAAATGGTATTGCTATAATTGTCATTTATATACGAACGATAAAATAAGATTTTGTTCTGAAACGACTAAATCAATAAAATATGGATTCTAACAGTTTTAGGTATTCACCATATTAACTAATTAGAAGTTTTGGATCCTACATTAAGTCCATTCCATTTCTGTTGATTCTAACTTAGGTTTGATCCGTTAATTGTTCTAACATAAGATCTATCTTAATTGTTCTAACAGAAGACAACACACAACTGTTACCGAACTATAATTAAAGATGCATACAGTGTTACTTGGCACACATTAAGCTATATAACATCTACGACGATTTAAAATTGTCTAAGAAATCTAACCTAACCCACACATTTATATCTAAACAAACAGCTATTTGACTCACATCGTAAGCGTCGAAACTCCGTAACCATTTACGACCAAGAGATTTCACGAATTCGATTTATCCACAGCCATAACATGCTATGAAGCCATCAAAATATGCCTCAGATTTGCTTTCGGTGATTGCCCTTTAGAAATTCGAGAAGGTAACAATGCGATCTCACGATTGTTGCCACAAACATATTCTAACTATGGATACTCCATCTTCATTTATATGTACAGTACTTATCGTAGCTATCAAAGTGTCTGATAAAATCATCACTACCTTCGTCATGCGGCTTCACTCTCTTTTTGTCTTGTGGAAGGTTGCAATTCCATTAAGCAATGTTTACCAGAAGATTAATTTTATTAGTTTAGTTACTTCTTACCATCACAACAATCCTACCTTTTCTGTAGAAATTCCCATTCGCTTTTTATCACGAAAATTTTAAGACGGTGATTACTTTCGACTGTATAAATCATATATATGTATATATAT
>JADGIL010006070.1:0-12948 GCA_020352625.1 Cactoblastis cactorum | reverse complement strand
ATATGTTTTTCTTAAATATCTTATATGTATAGCTATATTGGGTGTTGAGATGCATATTCCTCATGCAGGTACAAAATGAATTAACGCGTCGAAAGCGGATGTCACACTCAGGCCGTTTGTCCACGTCAACGCGACCACTGAGGCCAGGAAAATTGCCCGAATTTGATTATCACCTCACGAAATTAAGTCAATTGTTCTGATGAGTCCAGAAACGATCAGATATATCATCGTAATAATCGAATTGAATCGACATTAATCGATTACTCGAAATATCCGAGCTGTACAGGACAGTTCAATTAGCATTACATCTCGTTCTTTTATTATTTTACCGGCTTTAACACGTGGCCACGCTCATGCCCTAGATTTTCGGACCGCGTGGGAATTTTACAATATTATGTCAGAGCGAGCGCCCTTAGATAATAATCTCGCTCACTGTTAATCAATAGATAATAATTATACCAGGTATCTAAACCCTTTTGAAATTGACCAGATTATTCTTTATAAATTAACAATTTACAATTTAACGGGGTCGTTATAATGTTTGTGATTTTTCATTCTTTTTTTTTTCATCTGAACCTCTATCTATATTGACAGTATTTAAGTCTTTGGCAATAATACTATATTACAATAGGCTCAATAAACCAAATTCAATCCGATTAAAGCATTTCAAATAATAGGTAATATTTTGTATAAAACAACAAGCAAACTTGAACCTTAATGAACATCATGATAGCTTATTATATACTAGCTAATACCCGCGACTTCGTCCGACGGTTACCTACAATAAATTATATCCCTTGGGAACCGTACATTTTTCCGGGATAAAAAGTAACCTATCTTTTAATCTAAGTCAATTTTCATCCAGGTCTGCTCGGTAGATTTTGTGTGATGCGCGTACAAACGTACAGACAGACTGACAGACAAAAATTCTAAATCTGGATTCAAAAATAGGCTACTTTTTATTCCGGAAAGATGTACGGTTCCTGAGGGATATAGTTTATTGTAACCGAGCAAAGGGCTAAAAAGATATTATAGTATCCATTGGTCGGACGAAGTCGCGGGCATTAGCTAGTTAAGTATATAAATCAAATGTAGTAAATTGTTAAAAATAATAAAATAAATATGAAAAGACCTTGATACGTTTTTCAGCTGTACTTGTAGGTGTAACTAGAACATTCTAATAGTGAACACCGAGTCCAAACGTGCAGGGCTTAATGTTCATTTGGTGCCAAACTGTATTGGCATTACGTATGAGTATGGTATTGTACTTACGAGTACCTCCCTATTACAGCACAGTTTTTTTTATGTGAAGCGAATATACTACTAATAGCGAATACTGTGATCTGAGCGAGAAAAAAACATAGAGTGCCAGCTGCTATATTCTTCCCGCGTAGCCGGGAAGTACCATACTCCCACAGAAGACCGACGCCTGAATGGCGGCTATCAGCCGCTATGCTCCGTCCGGTGAGTGGGAGAGCCGGAGGCCCAACTTCTTCGCCCTCCCCAAAGGGTGGAGGATTGTTATAGGTTGGCAACGCTTCTGCAACCTCGCGGGTGTTGCTGTTGTCTATGCGCAGCGGTGATCACTTAATATCTCGTGACTCGCCCGCTCGTTTGCTTCCCTCGGACATAAAAAAAAGTAGGCGAGGGAAAGGTCTTCAAACAAGAGATTTATCTCGTAGGTGATAGACTAGTTACCTGTCACTTACGTGTATCTGAATCCCCATATTACCAATAAGCACAACATTCAGCTAAGCGTGGTCTTGACACTGAAAGAAAAGTATAAAATAGCAGACCGCTGTTATAGTTAGAGCTTTACGACCGTTTAGCATGCCTGGTAGAACAAGAATCCTTTTCACACACATCTCTAAATTTAAACAGAGGGTTTACAAAGTATATCAATATTCAGAGTCTCACAAGTGTTCCTTTTTTATGGCATAGGCAGGCAAACGAGCAAGCACATTACCTGCCCATGGACAATTGCAAAAACAAATCTATCCCATAAGGGCTAAAGACATGTTATGTAAGAAAATAATAACAAAAAAGTATTAAGAATCAATATAATTCATGACTAGCTTATGCCCGCGATTTCGTTCCCAAAAAAACTTACTTAAAATCAAAATCATAATATTAACATAATTTATTAAGAAATGAGGCTTTAAGAGGCACTTTTTAATGTCATTAATTAATAAACATTTAAATAATCAATCAAGCTACAGACTAAAGCTAACATATGGAACGACCACATCTGAGACTAAATGCCGAAAGAAACTCAAGCCCAACTTCCTTTAAAAAAGCCTTTAAAAAAGCCCCCGCCCTCCCCATTTAGGGAGGGCGGGGGCTTTTTTAAAGGCTGGCAAAGCTTCTGTCACCCCACGGGTGTTGCAGTTATTGTTGTCTATGGGCGGCGGTGTTCATTTAACATCACATAACCCGCCTGCTCGTTTGCCTCCTAATCTTACATTTAAAAAAAAACATTATCAATCCCTACTGGCTTAATAGGGACCACCCTATTAAGCCAGAAGGGATTGACAATGTTTTTTGAATAATACTGTTGTCTATTAACAATCTCTAGTTCGTTCCTACGCCCAATTTTAATTTAAATCTTCTAATACGACAGCGAAAACTACATAAAATTCCACAGCAACATTGTTTTGTTGTATTTCAACAATTTACTGCTCACATGCTGTTAGACGTTTTAACTGCTCAAACATTTTACCGGGACCAGCATAATAATACAAAGCAAAGTTAATCATAAAAAACTTTAAGCAAACTATGCATAATTGTTGTTTGTGTGTGTTGCATATAGTGTTTTACAAGCTTCCCTTTTTCAAAAGTGCCATTTTTGAATGTACATTACAAAAGTATGTTCGTTTACCTCGTTCTTTGTAGGAGAATCACACTGAGTTTAGTGAAATGTTGAAAGTTACAGCCAAAAACTGAATTGAACAGTTGTACAGTTTAATGTATACAGAATACCTATAATTCCTTTAAAAACATACATATTTATATAATCACGCCTACATTCTTCCGCTTACTGCCGTCCGTACGTACTTTTTTTGCTTTACTTTATTTCTTTCCTTTAAAATTGTAATATTATAACAAATACAGTCGAGTAAAACACTTTAAAAAAACTAATCTTTTTTTTTATGGCAGAGGGAGGCAAACTTTAACGATTTAAAAACCAATCATTGTTTTTAAATCGTTTAAGTCAACTATTAAGTAATTGATCTAAATCTCTTAGATTAATTAATCTCAAATGGCACACTTAGCTGAATTTAATAATGTACGTTAAAATAGAAAACATTGAATGGATACATAAAAACACTGGGCAAAATTTCAATTATATCATTGAAAGTCACGCGAGAAGACATAATTAGTGTCTTTGCACGGTTATACTCACGTAAATTTTTAGTCGGTAACGCCGACGACCGTTTCGACCTATTCAGAAGGCCATGGCCATTCGGAAGGCCAGGCGAGTACTAGGAACGTCGCGGCGCGGCTGTTCCCTGTGCACTCGTCGTCGTCGGTCGTCGGCGTTACCGACTAAAAATTTACGTGAGTATAACCGTACAAAGACACTAAAATTTCAATTGTCTAAAATAATAGATTTTCCAATTAGGTATTCCAATTCGTAAGAAACGCCATCTACCACAGCTGGTGGAACTCCTAAATTTTTGAGCGACTTTCACGCTTAAATGCTAGTGTCCGGAAAATGACCATAGATGGCACATGTTGATGTATTCCTACTTTCACCACGTACACATAAAGAGTGTTAAATTGTGTGCAGTTTTGTATAGATGGCGTGTTTCAGAGTTCGCCAAGCGCCATCTATGATCAATGAGTTGTTTTAGAGATTGTATGGCTAACGCCATCTATAAAGGTTTTCGTTAAACTGTTACTTTTTCCAAACACATAAACTACGACGTTACGCCATCTACAAACTTTTTCCGGAACAGGTGGCGTTAGTAATTATTACTAACGCCACCTATGAATATTTCCATCAATTCGTCGACCGTATTTAAGAGTGATCTGTGGTTGAATATATAGTAGCTAGACGCCATCTGTGTACATTTACAAAAAATAACACTTGTTATTCCTTGTAATTGTATTGTGGATGAATTGTAAGTTACATTTCTGCGGCATTTCCTGGAACTAATTTCTGGTAAAATGCTACTTAGATTTTCATTACAGCTTTTCAATCTTCTTTTAATAGCCACTAAATATCTTAGGCTTTCACAACTAGTATATAGAAATGTATTATTTCTCAAACTTATTGGAACAATAAAACATCACTGAATAAATTACTTATCAAGTTTAGAATTAACGTAAATAAATAGTTTATTATAAACATCATTATAATTAAATAATTTGTTAAAATTGAATGCCGGAAAAAATAATTAAATACCATAACCTCTATGATCGCCAATCAAGCTAACGAAAAATAATTTCTAGTAATATGTAATGAAAAAAAGTAAGTTAAGACATATTGAAAAATATAATTCTGCTACTCAACACAAGATGTCGCTAACAGTACGTAGCCGCAGTATCGACTGGCCCGCGTCAAATTCGTACACCGAACTCTTGTGTAAGCAAGGTTTGATGACGTCATCAGGACACAAAGGGTTGCCCAGCCAGCATGGGGCCGCAGTTTTAACCGATTCATGCTTCAACTGCTCCGTGGAAATACAGCCTACTGTGTCGTATCCCTTGGCTTTTGTTTCGGGGAACGACTGTGCACTGAACCGTACAAACCCCTGCTGTGACTCCAATTTTGACCTTTTGATGTTATTATCATGCTTATTCTCCTAACAGTAGCCTTTTGATATCAATAGTTCTCAAATTTAAGAGGTTACTACAGTTTTAGTAGCAACAATTATTTAGGCAACTTTGTTATTATTATGAGGGTTCCTGTTTAAATGAATGTTATTTAGTATGCTTATGAGTTTAAACTTAAAATAATGTCTAATAATACGTAGAAATGAGCATGCAAACTCAAATAGATTAGGATTAGATACCTAGTTGTTAACCCCGACGTAAAAAGAGGAATGTTTATAGAACTACATGTATAAAATAAAGTGGCTTTCCGCTGTCTGTCCCTATGTATGCTTAGATCTGTAAAACTGCCAAGAAGATACATGTAATATAGTATCCATTGGTCGGACGAAGTCGCAGGCATTAGCTAGTATTCAAATAAACTAATTTCCAGCACTTTTGAATCGTTAATTAAGTTTAATTTAGCAATGATTGACGTCAATAATTTACATAAAATTAATTTTAATACCACTCCCAAAGCGCAAACGGAGAAGTGGCGGAATAAACTCCATTATCGATATGAAAGTGCTTAAAAAATACAAAAATAATCTAATTTAAAGCTTCTTCCTTTTTAGGTAAGTTCTGCACATCTTGTACATACTAGTTACAATAAGGTATATAAAATTGATAGCGTATTTGAAAATATATATGATTGCAGTACGATTAAAAGCCAGAAAATAATAAACATCAGGGTATGATAGACCAATTCATCGCATAGAAAATCAACGTCGTTTAGACAAACTACATTTATTGCAAACGAATACTACATTTCTACATAAAAGCGTATACGCAATGGTGCCTAAACTATACAACAAAATTACGAAATACGAACAACTTGACTACCTTTAAGAGGGAGCTATCAAAGCTCCTTGTCAAAAAAGCATATTATTCTGTAATTGAATACCAAAATGATAATTTAAATTAATGTAAGTATTTTATTTAATTTTTGTAATACTTAACTCACACAATGTCTTTGACTAGTTTAATATTATGTATATTTTTCGCACCATTATAAATTTTATTATTAATAATGCATAAGATAAATTTAATTTATGATGTATAAATAACGATTACTTAATAAAAATAACTTCGTATGCCTTATAGCGGGATATAGTGAGGCTGATTCTTATGTATAACATCTACCATGTAATCTATGTTCACGAAATAAATGATTTGAATCTTTCAACTAAAATCACCAATACCATCAAAGTTCTGCTTATGCAGCACTTTAATAGACAGAAATAGTTAGGACACACAACAATATTTGAAGCAAAAAGCAATAGGAGCGAGACATAATTGAAAAAATAGCCGTCATTTTAGACTTCACCAAGCAATATTGAAGTATTTTTTATTAAAGACTTCATACGTGTTTCGAGTCCGTAAAAAGAAAATTCTTGATCTTACACGACTACTTAGTGCTTAAAAGGCTATAATTGGTATTCAAATCAGCTCAGTTCTATTAAGGGACTGTAGAGCTTTTTAATACATGCTTTTAACAGCGGGAGCATTTTCAACGCACCAGCAGGTTTATGTTCAAGAAAACCAATTCCTCTTGATTGGACGGCATCCCTTTTTAGTGTTCCGTACCCAACGGGTAAAAACGGGTCTCTGTTACTAAGACTCTGCTGTCCGTCTGTCTGTATCTCTGTCCATCTGTCACCAGGCTGTATCACATGAACCTTTATAATTACACAGTTGACATGTTCACAGATAGTATTTATTTTGTCACTTTAATAGCAAATACTAAAAATCTAATAAAATTTTTGCCATTTTACATAATTAATGGTGCGACTCGTACTCGGCTGTTTATTTTATATAAAGTTTTAGCCTTTTACTTCGATCTCGTCGCAGCTAAGAAGCGTTAGATACAGTTTTATAAATCCAATTGACGTGTCTGACTTGGGCGTAAAGCGACAAAAACTTTTTCATTATCAGCAGAACTGCAATTCTTTAAAAAAAGGGGCAGTATTCAATTATGTGACTACTAACTAAACGTAACCAACAAAAGTTATATTTGGACGTCTTTTTATTCAAAAAATGGCCACTTATTTCTTTGTCATTCACATAGAAATAACGTTTTTTTTATGGCAGAGGGAGGCAAACAAGCAGGCGGGCCACGTGATGTTAAGTAATCACCGCCGCCCATAGACACCTGCAACACCCGGGGGGTTACAGGAACTTTGCCGGCGTTTAAGGGATTTATACGCTCTTTTCTTGAAGGTTCCGATGTCCGGAAATACCGCTGCAGGCAGTTCGTTCCACAGTGTGGTCGTACGTGGTATAAAAGTTGTCGGCCATTTCAGTCATATTTAGTTGCTCGCTTTTTTCATTATGAACAATAGAAATCGTTTTTATGTTTGTACCTAAGTATAAAAAAGTGTAAGAAAAATAAATATAATCTATATATAAATATAAATTCTTTATATACTTTTGATCCATGCTTTGGATATTTACACGTCGTCAATTTCTGTTAAACTAACAGAAATTAACAATGCATAGAATTATTGGGTACATCTTGTATACATTTGCTTTCACAATATATACGGTGATCACTTAACATCACATGATAATTTTGGTTGCCTCTTCTTTCATAAAAAAAAGTAATTTGCCCCTTTATATTTAATTAACATAACTAGAAGATAGGAGAAAAAAGCTCTGTTAATATTTTTTCTTGAGCCTAAAATATAAGGCCATCGAGACGTGAAGAACGAAATTATAAGTATCCGCTTAAGCACTCGCGTGTCAAGATTTCACTCGAACATAGAATAAACAATAGAACTTGGGTACAGAAAGCCCTCCCGGTAAAATTAATACTGAACGGAAACCTATCCCGTGAAACGAGTGATTTATAGTGCGTACATATGTCATCGCTGAGTTAATAATCTTTGAATTATGATTGCTTCAATATTGCATATATTTATTTCACGACCGCTATATTTTTCGTGGGATATTTTACAGACAATTTATTTCAAATTTGAGATTTAAAATAATGATTTCAATGTAATAATTACTTATATATGTATTTTTAAAAAATATATATTATTATTATTTTTTTTATTTATAGTGCGCCTATACTTTTCTTTCTATTTCCTTCACCCAAAGGTTGAATGGAAGAGATCGCTTTAGTGATAAGTCCGCCTTTGTACCAACTATTTCTTTGTTTTGTATTGTTTTTGTTATATGTAATTTTTTTGGTGCAATAAAGAGTAGTCTTCTGTTGTATTGTGTTGTATTGTATATCAAGTGCATGTTAAAAGTAAGAAAATACTCGTATTCTCCTACTAATCTTCACTTTTTGCTAATATATTAAAACACCGATATAACATACACAATACGTAATATACAAATTATATTCAAGGCAAATGTCAATAGGTGAAACATCATTTTCCATCAAGACCTGATCTGGAATTGAATCTGGGACATAGGATACTTTCTTTATTACTGCTCCTCCGATGTCATCAAATGATTAACATGATCCATTTTAAATTTTTGGATTCGATATACAATCGTTTCGTACACATAAAAAAATATGAAATGTATACCTTCCGTCCCCATTGTCATATGCAATATCGGATTACTATTCGATAACGGCTAATACTTAATTACTCCGACGGTAATGGGTTCCTGGATTACGTATTTGTGTGGTACGAGTATCAAACGTGTGTACAACAGCGAGTAATTTCTATGTATGTAAGTATACAAGTAATACTATTGAGTTCCTGGCTGTACCATTAAGGACAAACCAATTATTTGTAGAATGATTGATTTTTCCCTATTAGTACAATCAGGAACACGATAGTATATTTGTTTTAATTTCGGCTTCGATTGAAGCGTGAGTGACAACATATTACCAATAAGCATAATTGTACACGTCCTTTGTGTAGAGAATAAAAGGCCTTAAGATGGTTTAAAAAATATTTAAAAAAAAGTCAAGAGTGATCTTTTTGACTTTTTGTCGTCATAGGATTAATAGGTACAGAACAATTACCCCAACCCCCCGGTCAGGTCATGATGAAAGATGGTACATTTCTGATTTTTTTTCTATATTAAATATTTATCTATTATCTTTATATCTTCAGTACATGTGATAGAAGAATGACAAGAATTTACAAGAACTTATCTTAACCAAATAAAAGACATTCTTAGAAAAGGGCAGGTCAGAAGTACCCTTGACCGACGAGCGTGTATGAAAAGATTGATGAACGTGGAGGAAGCGAAGAAAGTATGTAAGGACCGCAGTAAGTGGAAGAATGTAGTCTCGCCTACCGCTATGGGAGAAAGGCGCGATCATATGTATGTATGTATCAGTGCATACTATGCATGCATTATATCTTTAAAACTACACAACAGATTTTGATACGTTTTATTTTTAATAGGTAGGGTGATTCACAAGGAACGTTTTTAAACTATGCGACCCTTCGCACGGTTTAAAAACCTTCCTCGCGTCGCTTCCTTCCACGGTTTAAATACGGCTCGCTAGTTGGTTATAAAATATAGGATCGTTGAGCCAGTCGTTCAATCTGTGTAATTTATTCCTGTATATTTATTTATTTAAAATTTCTTCAGTACTCGTATCGTGTAATGTGAAAATACTTGAAGGAAGTGACATTTAGTTTTTCGTCGCATTTTTCCGTCGATAAAATATGACAACGGCCCTAATGACTACCGGCCGGGTCCGAGAGCGTCTAATAGCGCGGTGACTGGGTTATGTTATTTCTGCTTTTGAACCCCTAACGCAAAATGAGGTGTGTTATAAGTTTGACATGTGTGTTATTTTGTCCCCAGCTCCCAAACAGATGAAGAGATTAGGATAATTCTTTTTTTTGAAAGGTGACTTATTCGAGAGTGTTTTAACTATGTTTTACATAGGGACAGACAGCGGAAAGCGACTATTTATACTATGTAGTGACATAATTGTGACGTCTTAATTTTAAGTCCTATTTCTAGCATTATTAATATATAGCCAAATATGTAATAAAAATAGTTAATTATGCAAAATTAATATATATCGTTAGATTTCTAACTTATTTTGAGAATAATTATTTCTGAATATCTATAGAATATATTCTTTTTTTCCTTGTCCACATTCCCACAAATAAGTTCTACATTTATATTTTGTAATTATCTCCTTAGCTAGCATATAAATCTCTTCAAACGCTGTTAAAATATCCGAGGACACTCCACCCTCTGTGTAAAAGGCATTATGTTTATTTAAATCTCTGCACCGCCGAAACGTCGTAAAAACCGTTAGGAACAAAGGACTGCGATGGATGTGTCCAAGCAGATGCGATTACGCCGGGCATCTTTTCCTAAATATCCTGTTTTAGTCTCATTTACATATTCAGCTCTATTACGATAATGCTGGTCATTTTGTAAAAGTCCGGCCTGTAGTCCTGAATGTAAATCACAGATTGGACCCGTAAAATTACCATCCCTCTTCCCATAATCCGCATGTGCTTATTTTAACTGATTATTTGAAATTAATTCTGCTGCGTCTCAGAGAAACTCAACTTTTTTAACCCCCGCCGCTACACTACGATTGTTTTTAGAATTTTAGTCTGTCTGTCTGTATGTATGTTTGTGCGCGCATCACACAAAAACTACCAAACGGATCTAGATGAAATTTGGCACAGCAATGGACTATGACCTAGAATAAAAGATGGGCTACTTTTTATCCCGGAAATTATCTGTTAAGAAAATTAATGTGGCCGAACAAATTCTACGCGAGCGATGCCGTGGGCAACAGCTAGTCATCAATATTTTCTCGTCACACCATCTAAACCTAAAAAATATTCTTATATTCGTATATTGCTAAACACAAAACATTGAGCTGTAATGAACTCGTAAAATATGTAGAGACGTGGTAGAGACCTTTGAAACAGTTGTTAATAATGTTTGAATTTTCATCAAGCGAGAAAATTTACTGCGAATGTAAAAGACAGAATTTGGATCAAAGCAACTTTTCTGGTTACTAGGAGAAAATAAACCGGCCAAGTGCGAGTCGAACTCATGCGCCAATGGTTCCGTAGAATTGATCCGTCCATGGATCAATCGATCGTTGGTGAACGAAAACAGCACTTTTGTTCTATGAGAGCTCCCGTTATTTAAGTATTTATTTAATTTTGTATTTGTTGTTATAACAGCAACATAAATATATATATCACCTGTAAAAATGTCAACTATCTAGTTATCACGGTTCATGAGATACAGCCTGGCTGCTGACAAAAACGCAGACAGACGGATAGGTTCTCGTTTTACCCTTTTGGTACGGACCCCTTAAAAGTGGGAATGAACATTAACGTTGAAACGTTAACTGCTCATTCCCATTTTTAAGGGTTTTTAGTATAAAGTTAAAACTTCTATCAAAGACAAAGTACAAATATTAATAAAAAAAATTAATAACTCTCTCTCCATACTGCTAACATTATCTGCTGAAAATAAAATATGTTGCACGACACTAAAAAGGACTAGAAATGGCAATATTTTAAAGTATCTTATACATTATCTTTTTTTTTTATTCTACACTAACTTTTGCCCGCGACGTCGTCCGCGCGAAACTACTATCGTTAATATCTCAGATTCTAAGCGGCGAATCAAGCTGAAATTAACGCTTTTTTTTTTTTAGTTAGACCTTCTAAGATTTACATATGTTCACCACCATTCAGTGGTTTTTGTGTGATGCGCGTACAAACATACAAGCAGACAGATAAAAATTCTCAAAAGAATAGTTTTAGCTTCTATTGGCACCTTAAAGATCTATAATGTTTTCTTTTTTTGATTTTAACGTTTTGTTAACAATGTTAGACATACATACAATGACATGTAAAAAATGTAGAAATCATTAATATTATTATATCTATACATAATAATAAAATTGTAACTGATCTATGTATGTACATGGGAGATATATAAGAAAAATATATAACATACAAACATATATAGGGGCTCTTTATAAGACCTACATACTATATAAGCCAAAATGATTGATTTTAGAATTTTTGTCTGTCTGCCTGTATGTTTGTACACGCATTACACAAAAACTCCTGAACAAATTTGGATGAAATTTGGCACAGCGTTGGATTAAAGCCTAGATTAAAAGATAGGCTAATTTTTATCCCAGAAATATACGGTTCCCGAGGGGTATAATTTATAGTAACTGAGCAAGGGACTGACAAGATATTATAATATTATTATTACTAAATACAATTTCTTCATATAATCCGTAATGATATTTACTTTTTCACACCTTTAGTATCACGTTTTAATCTCTTACGGGAAAGCAGTGCTAATAATCGTAGACTTAAAAACCCCGCTTAACTGAATGGTAGTGTCAAGGATATCAGTTACCAAAGAGGGAAGGGTAGCTTTAAAAAGGACTGCGAGATTCTTTTCAAAGTAATATATATTTTCTATCTCAAGACTATCAACTTGCTTTGTAAAAGTGATAATAAAACGTCTAGATATGGTAGTATAACGCCATTATCCCTTACGGCGTATATAAAGTCAAGACTCAGGATCCTCGAAGGCCGTGGCCACGCTTAGCAAAATGGTAGGCTTATTTTTGGAATGGATATTCAGAAATAATAAACATGTTTGTACTATCGCTTATGAAGTGTCGTGACGAAGACAAACACTTTTTCCAAAAAAAACCTTCTCTAAAAAATTGAAGCCCTTTCCCATGATTGACTTTTACAATTCATTGTGAGAAATGCAGTAGGCACATTATACATTTGTCTTATGCTTCTAGACCAGCATGAATGTTAAAAAAAAGTATTTATAATTTGTTACTTCTCTACGCCTTTCTTTAGTCTATGCTAAATGAGCTTTAACTTTTTTATACTTTTTGCAGAAAGAGAAATTTTAACATCAGCAGTCCTTTTAAATTAAATTGAAAAGCTCCGCCGTTTGAAAAGTGTCAATTTGAAACTGTTTTATGAAATTTTTATACTTTTATTCCCTTTGAACGTACATGAGAGTTATTAAATTCCAGACAGTCGTTCTGAACTCATCTTTTTGCTGTGCAATTAATTTGTGTAGATGAGTATGTATATAAATGTATTGTTATATAAGGAAATGGTATAACATTTTTAGTTTTATAATATACTAGCTAATGCCCGCGAATTCGTCCGACTA
>JADGIL010006062.1:0-11060 GCA_020352625.1 Cactoblastis cactorum | reverse complement strand
AGGACCTATAGAAGTCAAAACGATTGTTTTTAGAATTTTTGTCTGTCTGTATGTTTGACTCGCATCACACAAAAACTACCGAACGGATCTGGATGAAATTTGGCACAGCGATGGACTATGACCTAGATTAAAAGATAGGTTACTTTTCATCACAGAAAAATGTACGGTTCCCGAGAGATATAATTTATTGTAACCGAGCAAGGGACTGACAAGATATTATAGTATGCATTGGTCGGACAAAGTCGCGGGCATTAGCTAGTTTACAATATTGGGCATAAGTTTCGCAAACAGCGTCGATATATGAAACTGTTCATCTTCAGAGTGGTAGGTAATAACTTCTTATTGATTGACCCTGTTGCCAATAAGTTATTCTTAGTATACGCGCATTTTAGTACTCGTAAACCCGTCTGATTGGGATACAAGGACAAACTTGAAGCCTGAAACGCTGATATTAAAATGCCGTCAAAGCTCAGAGCTGCGAGTCTACTAACAATGTGTGCGTGTGATTGCTTGAGTCTGTGTGTTGTGTACCACCTTAGACTACGTGGCTGCTTTCCATCAGGTGGGATCGAAGTCAAACGCACTCAATTTGTTTTCTTTTATAATAGAGACATGTACCACTCTTGTTTCTAATAAAAAATAATTAAATGGTGCATTATATATAGAGGAATTTAATCGACAGATCAGATAGATTTTGATTTTAGTTTTTTTTAATGTTTCACACAAATATATTCGACGACTAGCGTTTTTACACGGCTATACTCACCTTAAAATTAGCGTGAGTATAGCCGTGTAAAAACGCTAGTTATGTCTTCTCGCGAACTTGACTTTCAATGATATAATATTCGACGACCTATACGGTGTAGAGGTTCGCTTGTTGGTGGTGGTTAACCATTGCTCTGAGCATTAGGTAGTTGTATGTGACATGTCTCAGATGCTGTCTTCTTTTTACTTGTATTTACAAAAGAGATAGCATGTGAGATAACTGTCAGATAACTATCGAAAGCTTTATTTGTAACGGATGAATCTGAGCCTTAAAAAAGCTTAAAGTTAAGGAAGAAAAAGAGAAAAAAAAACCTTATTTAACAGTGTATTGCGTATATTGGTGTATTGGCCTAGTACACTCAGTCACATATTTACTATCAGTATACTTCAGTATTTCCGGTATATGGTGAAGTAGCTACATTTATCTTATCTTACAAGTTTTTTTTTATCACATTTTAAATCACAGTTTGATTAGAGATTTATTTTATTGCTTATCATTTATATATTCAGAACAAACGTGCCAGATTTTATCTATTATTTCCTAGTACACTCGACAATGTTATCATAACAAACTATATATTTTTTCAGTAACTTTGTAATTAACCTTGTACAAGTATATTAAATATAATAGTACCAGTATTAAAATGAACGACGTGTAGAATCAATTTCTTCTTTAAAAGATACGTTATTCTTTTTTATATTTTATATAAAAAAAAAACATATTCAGTGACAAAAATAGGAAGTGCCAAGTTCAAATAGACGGAAATACTATCCATACAAACATTGCTGTTCTAAGCAGGTATTTTTAACAGAAAATAAAAATAAACGCATCACCGATGCACAGACCGGATGCATTCGGCAGAAAAAGTGGAAGTGTCACAACACTATCGCGATGAAACAGACAATTTCGACACTAAATTATGTCTTTAAGCAGCTCAGTCTAAATTCAACCCTAAGTAGAAGCAATAAGGTTGATTGTTCTACGTTAGGAACTGCGTAGTGATAAGAATGTTTAGAAATGGCATGTGTCACTGCCAGCCCCGGAATTGGCAGTTAGTTTGTACGTTTAATTTAAATGTGGATTTGTTTTCGTATTCATTGCTGAAGGGAATTTTAATGTTAAAGCCTCATTTACACTTCAGCCTCATATTAAACAACAAGTACTTAGTACAGATAATACGATAAATACTATACTGTATAATACGAGTATACTCTCTGCACAATTTTGATAGACAGATCAATGCGATCCAAATTTGTTAATGTTGTCTACTACTTAACGTAATAATATATTATCTGGATCACAGATTATCACGACTATCTTTTACAGGGTTGACAGATATAAAAGTAGTGAGACTCGAAATCTACTTTTAGCTGAATGATAGGCTTATTGATAGCATTTAGCCTCAAATATAGTGACAGGTTGCTAGCTTATCGCCTGTGAGAAAAGTCCTGTACTTTCTTGTTCTTTTTGGTACCCTTTTTCTTTTAAAATTTGCTCAAGAAAAGAAGCGGTTAGCACATTCGGGGATTTTATTCTTTTTATCGCACTAAAATCATCATGGAATAAAATCTTTAAATAATAAGAAGATACAGCGCTAAAAACGGAAGGTGACATGTCGAAATTAAAACAGAGAATAAAGGTGTGTATGTCATCAGTCCATGTGTTTTAAAGTTTATCAGCGTATGTGAAAACAACTTCTAGCTTTCGGTTACAAAGCTCAGTAAAAGTTCTAGGCTGAACCCAATTCTCAAAAATGCTAAACTCCCTTTAAACATGCAAATGACAGACTGTAGTCTAAGAGCTTGATTGCAAAGGTTTATTTTCTTTTTATTACTTACACCTTCCACATTGGTCTGGGATCGCAAAAAATTTGGAATGTGCTATCTGCTACTCTTCCCGCGAAGATTGTAAAAGTCAATCAAAGGGAACGAGTTGCAAACGGAAAATATCATAGGCGATGAGTTAGCAACCTGTCTATATTCCTCAAGCACCATATAAACAATAAGTCCACCAATTTGCTAGCGTGGCCTTTGAGTCTCACGAATCATGGCTCTGTATACCCTGCAAGGGATAAAGACGCGATACTTTATCTGTATTTTATGTATTTATTAAAGCTATGTAAGGGCTTGTGATTTGTATTATATCAGACTGCTTTGTTAAGAGTGATATATAACATATCCAGACATTTATATCATTGCAAGTTACGCGAGCTGACATAATTAAAATAATACGGATTTACTCACGTCAATTTTAGTCGGTATCGCCGACGACCGACTAAAATTGACGTGAGTAAATCCGTATTATTTTAATTATATCCAGACATTCATTTAAATTACTATTTTAAACCACAAATCTAACGACGAAATAGTTTTTCTGTAAAAAAATCAGTGAAAATTTAAGCTCGCTTTGCTCACGTAAAAAGCCTGACTCTGGCTAATAGTAATTGATAAAAGTATATATTTTTGTTCTAGCAAAATACACGCAATTAGATTTTGTGTGACAGTAAAAGATACTTCTAATTTTTTAGCAACAAATTCAAAAGTTAATATATAATTACTTACAAGCAAACGAAGTTACGGGTAAAATCTATATCCTGTTCATATTCCTAGCAAATTTCGCCCCCTTTGAATATTGATGACAAACTATATACATATAGTACACGAGCACCCGTACTACGTCGCCACGCGGTCGTCCCACGGGAGCTTGTCCGGATAAATTAGTTACGTAAACAAAGGTACGAATTTATGGTTTATGGCAAGATAAGGTGTCACCATGTATACACAATATTGGTGCTACAGAAATACAGCTTTTTTATTTTTTATAATTTGGAAAGGGTTATTTAGGGGTAATGAGTATATTAAATTTTATTATATAAATAATTTACTAATCAAAGATAGATTTACAGTTACCAGTGGTACGTCTTTATTTTTAAGGGGTAGCCAGAAGTCGTGAGATACGAAGACCGCGCTTACCTGAAAAGTGGGTTTTTTTGATTCAATTTCTAGTATGACAAAAAAAAAAAATTTGAGTTAAAATTTATTTAATTAGCGACTGTAGGCATATTACAAGAGATAATTTACGATACTTTTTATTTTGGTCGAAGAAAATTATCTATATTAGTTCAGTGTGTCGATTGATCTTAGTCAATATTATCGATAGATTATGATGTTTCAGCTAAATGAGATGATCTTTATTGATGTTGACTTGAGAGCAATAAATAAATAAATAAATATCATAATAATATATCATAATAAATAAATAAAGGATAAAGATAGACATCACTCGATGTGCGACATTCAATCGGCGAACATCTCCTGAGGATGCTCCGTAGAGGAGCGAAACACGTGTCGAGTGGTATTAAGATGGTGGTGGTGTTGCATTGCTTGTGTATGTTGTATATTATTGCAGACGGGCGGGCGATGCACTTGCATATCACTAATTACTACCTATTTGGCGGAAGAAGCTACAAATTTTACATCTCTCTGTTGTAACGATGGACTTTCGCAAAGTAACGCCTGAGTCTATTAATTGATAAAGGTAGAATAATGGTCAGTCTCGGAACATTATGTAAAAAAAATAAGATTGATTCCAAAGAACAGATGTTCTATATCTGTATCGTCATTATTTTATGACAATGGGGTCAGGAATGAAATGGGCCTTTTTGGTATCGTTTATCAATTTAATTGGTTTAGACAATGGACAATTTTATGGGGACATGTTATGGGATGAGAAGCTAACACATTCAGTTTTGTTATAAATCGTATCACGTCTCTTCTCCTTGCGGGGCTGGCAAAGTTAATAGCGAAGGCCTTAGTTTGACTTATGTAACTTGGCACTTACTTATAGTTTCCCCTAGAGACGGCACAAAGTGCGTGAAAAGATCAAGGCTTACGTTGCAGTGACCATTTTCCATAAGGTAGGCTGCATGCCGGTTTGCTTGCTTGATCATATAACCTAAAGAGGAAGTTTAGCTCGATATCAGGCTTACGTGTTGGTGAGCGGGAATCCAAAAATAATAAAATGTTCCTAATCCATCGAATATTAACAGAAACCCCAATTTAAGTACAACTTTTTTTGATAGATTTATATAATGTATTTTTTTATTTGATTTTAACGATATTCAGATATCTATGTACATAATAAAGGTTTGAAAAAGGAATTTTCATAGGCGAAGGGCTAGCAACCTGTCACTATAATCTGACTTTACATTCCACCATTTTGCTAAGTGTGGCCTTCGAGTCTCGCGATTCTTGACTCTGTCTACCCCGTAAGGAATAAAGACGTGACACTGTATCTATATTTGTATGTATCTGTATCACTATGTCTACAATGTTTCAAGAGTATACAACTTAATGCAATTATCTCAG
The DNA here is from genome assembly GCA_020352625.1 of Cactoblastis cactorum. Lineage (NCBI taxonomy): Eukaryota > Metazoa > Arthropoda > Insecta > Lepidoptera > Pyralidae > Cactoblastis > Cactoblastis cactorum. The sequence goes on along the minus strand of JADGIL010006062.1, from coordinate 5,927 downwards.
TGGAGGATCTAGACGTCTGCAGCGTTTCGGTGATCCATCACTTAAACAATTAAATGTACCACATTCCCACTGCTAACTGGGAACAAGGAATAGGAAACATTGTATGATATATACTTAGAAATTAGAAATACATTGTATGATATATACTAAGAAATTAGGAATAGGACACATAGATGGTTTTTTTTTATTTTCCTTGTTTTACATAGATTGAGTTAGCCCAAAAGTAAGCTTAAGACTTGTGTTACGAGATTCTAACTCGACGATACTATATTATATTTCTTGAACCATATATTTTTTTATTTATAATAGTAGAATGGTAGAAGTTTGACGACTTCGGGTATAATAGTTTACGTGCCTGACTGTTACTTAGGAGGTCCTAGGTTCAACATTTAATTTTTCTGATTAGCTTGGGTTTTAGATTTTTATCGGTATATCCTTGATATAGTATCTCCAAACTTACTTTGGGGCTTATTTAATCTGTATGAGTTGTCCCCTTTTTATGTAAGAGGGAGGCAAACGAGCAGGCGGGTCACATGATGTTAATTGATCACCGCCGCCCATAGACAACTGCAACACCCGCGGGGTCACAGAAGCGTTGCCGGGGAAGTTGGGCCTCCGGCTCTCCCACTCACCGGACGGAGCATGGCGGGTGATAGCCGCCATTCAGGCATCGGTCTCTTGTTTCTATATATTTATTTACTGTTTATTTCATGTGTAAAGTCGTGGGTCGTTAGTGTACTGTAAATTAAATAAACGCATCACTAATAGTGCATTAGGTGTGTAAACTAATTAACTTAATTGTTAATTATTCGCTGGTGAGTAATTAAACTAACTACAAAGTAATAGGTTTCACTTGGTAATGAGATATTTAAGGATATACTATGTAATTTGATGGTCAATAAATTATCACATTTTAAAATATTATTTAGTGAAATAAATATGTACATTTTCCCAAATACATTATTTGTCAGTTTGCCTACCTGCTCTCTCATACCAACTACCCGAGAGCTTTGAAATTTTAGATATATATTGCTTAAATTATTTGTCCCAAAAATGCGATGTAACCTTATGGAATCTTTTGCTTAATAGACATTACGGGTACTTACTTACTGCTTACTGTCGCGAGGACAATTTTCCTTGAAGTGAGCCCTTTTAGCCAGCTTAGCTTCTTTAGGAAGCGCAGGACAGCCGATGGGTTGCAACAGGCTCATAGTCTCCGGATTTTACGGGTAAAACCTAGTTAGAAATAAATAAAACATATTTATAAATACATATAACATAACTAAATATATTTCTTTCCAAACTGTAACGAAGTTAATCCTCGGCTTTTAAACATAAAGCATATTTACTCTGGGAGTAAAAATAATCTTCTACCGTCTATTTGCCCGTGGTTAGGGTTGCCAGGCATCCGAATAAAGCCGGACATAAGCTTTTTGATTCTGTCTGGCAAAAGTAGGGTAGATAACAATAAGTCAAATTAGATACTCTTATATGTCAAAAACAAAAGGTATTTATGGAGTGTGTATTACAAACAAATTGGGACGTCATCAACGAATAGCGTTCTTAATATAGTTAAATTAACTATAAAAAACATTTAAAAATGCAAAATTAGCACATGAACAACGAGAATTGTTGAAATTATATATCCTAACGTTACGCTCATTATATTTGAATCTCGCGATCGGGAATGAGCTAGCGGTTAGTATAGCTGCACGGCTGTAGCCCTCCACGCTTGCCCTCCCACATTTTCTTGAAAAGTCCAAGGTAGCTCTCAGGAAATATACGTGCGGTGTCCAGTCTTTTAAATGTCCAGAAAACCTCGCTTATCTGTCGGGCCATATGGATAGGCGACCTGGCAACCCTACCTGTGCACCATTACGTCGTAACTTTCGTATGTGCTAATGACTGAACTAATCGTTTCTACGAATTGTCGGACCGTTTTATTTCTACTACTGTTTTTTTTTAAATTTAATTATATTATAGACAAAAATATTTTTGATAAATGTATAGGTATTAAAGCTCCTTCGCATCTGGGAAATACATAAAAAAAACATTTTTTTTAATCAATTTTTGTTTTTATTTGTCTTATTACTTTTGTCCTAAATACGTGATTCCCATTAGTAAAAGTTTTTAAAATTTATAAACAATTTATAGAAACTAATCTAAATTTAAAAGTAAAATGAAACTAAACTAAAAAATAAAACAAAACGAAGTCATTTTTTAAGAATTGATTATTACAGCACTACGTCTCCTGAGTCATACTTAGTTTCTAAGTATTCAGTTACTGAAGACTTCAGAATATAATTCAGTTTCATTAGTTTTACCTATAAACTCAATAAAAAACTAGTGTAATTTTTATAGCGACCGCATGGCAGCTGGAATTTGTTCTAGAACAGTCCCCGAGTCCCGGAATTTTAGCAATTTCGCTCGAAAAGACATTCCTTGGGGAGGTGTTTTATTTCTTTTATATTGTGTTTGTTGAGAAGCGGATAGATTAATTATGGTTTACGATTCTTGATTCTTTCATTCATTATGATTCTTCCATGCTGATCTGGGAGCAGAAGAAAAACGTGGAATTTGCCAGCTGATTGCCTTCCCGCGCAGTTTGTAAAAGTCAATAAAGAAAAGGGATTTTTTTATATCAGGGGGAGGCAAACGAGCTGGCGGGTCACGAGATGTTAAGTGATCACCGCCGCCCATAGACAACTGCAACACTCGCGGGGTTACACAAGCGTTGCTGGCCTATAAAAAACCTCCGCCCTCCCCATTTGGGGAGAGCGGAGAAGTTGGGCCTCCGGCTCTCCCACTCGCCGGACGGAACCACCATTCAGGCGTCGATCTTCTGTGGGAGTGTGGTACTTCCCCGAACGAGCCGGCCCATTCATGCTGCAGGCTAACAAAGCAAGCAGCAGACTCCACACCACTGCAAGTAGTGGCTCCATACCACTACAAGTACTGGCTCCATACCACTACAAAATAGTGGCTCCATACCACAAACAAACAAACAGGAATTCTCATAGACGTGGGCTAGCAATCTGTCATGTTTTCAGAATCTCTATTCCATCAATAAGCCCACAATTTAAATAAATAATAAATAAGACGACCTCCGTAGTGTAACGGTTAACGCACTTGACCGATACTCAGGAGGTTTTATTTTTATTATGCTAAGCGTGTCCTTTGAGTCTCGTAACTCTTGGTTCTGTCTATCCCGTATTGGATAAAGACGTGATACTGTATCTGTATTCTTTATTCTTTAAGCGTTTCAGCACTTTTTGATGTCAATAGTGTTGGTCATGAACATGAAGCGTTTTGTCTGATTGCTTATTGACCCAACGAAATCGCTCGATATTAACATACGAAAGTAATATCCTGTGGATGTACATTAATGATTCATACTGTAGTTATATTGGTATTAGGTCGTTATTAGACTGCGTCTGTCGCTTTTAGAGAGAGGGATAACCCAACATCATCTTCTTCCTACCCTTGTCCTTCTTTATGTGAGGTCGGTACAGCTTGTTAGCCTTGACCAAGTTCCACAGTACAATGTTACCTGCGCCACACTCGTCTTCTACTCCGTTACACTCCTCTTTTTATATAATCATTTATGCATTCCATCCTTACTGTCTTCGTCTTTCCCCTTCCCCTTTTACCCGTCACTTTCATATGTCACTTTCATATTTAACATTCTTTTCACACAAAAACCGTCAGTTCGTTGATTCAAGTTGACTTAAAATAGTTAATATCAAAGAAAATCTTCTCTTCTTCTCCCTGCCTTTGTCCCATTTTAGCTGGGGTCAGGCCTCCTTGTGCATCGGCGCTAGGATGTTCTATCCCGGGTTGTCGCAGGTGTGATTGTAATGGATTTGAGATCCCTTTCGACAATTGACCACCACGTGGCCGGTGGTCTGCCTCTTCCTCTTGAATATCAAAAAAATATTAGAAGATATTGTTAAATAAAAGTATAAAGTAACAAACTGGTCAAATATTTGTAAAATAGCAAATCTACTAAAATATTCCGGGAGATTTGTTTATTTGTAATATCTTTATTCTAAATTCAAATTCATTTATTATAAAATTAATAATTTTATTATTATTGTATCCAAAAATAATAATTATATTGAAATTATAATTAAAATATAAATTGAAAAATGGTGGATTTATCGCATGTAGAGATCTCTTATAACCAGTCGATTTATTGTTACTTCAATATTAAGTCTTACTAAGGCTTTTAAAGTATATTTCTCGCCAATTCATTATCACCAGCCTAGCTATTTTAAAAACGATCAAAGCTAAAACAGTGCTTAAGTCAATTAGGCCCACTGTATTCAATAGGGCGCTAGGTCTAAATTAAATTTGCTGGCTGTTTCAATTTTTGCCAACTTCGGACGTGACCTGGCCGCCGGCGGGTGGACTAGTGGGCACCCGTGGCTTTGTTTTACACGCCATTTGTTCTAGGTAATCGAGCAAAGCGAGCTGGCTTTATTTTCCGATACATATTGTGGTAATCTTTACAGAAAATCTATAATATTTACAGATTTGGAGTATAATATTTGATGTAATATTAACACGCATGTCCAGGTGTGTTGTATTAGTATATCGCTCGTACAAAACAAATTTATATAATTAAGTAAGAAAAAACGTCGTTAGCCCATTAAGGCCATGCTGTTAACTATTAATAGTAACACTTTTTTGCTAAGATCACGATATAATCTCAATTTGCTTCATTATAACTATATTATACACAGAGTTGTCTATTATGTAAACATACATACATAAGCATAATAATATGTACATACATACATATACATAAATAATATAGTTATTAAAACATTTAGCGAAAGTATTTATTTTATTTCTAGGTTCTTTTTAAGTTGCTAGCCCATCGCCTATGAAAATTCCCTTTTTAAGCCTTTAATTGTCTTATACAATCTGCGCAAGAGCGCAGCAGCTGGCATTTTTTTTATTTTTTATGTAAGAGGGAGGCAAACGAGCAAGCTGGTCAAGTGATGTTAAGTGATCACCGCCGCCCATAGACTACTGCAACACCCGCGGAGTCACAGAAGCGTTGCCGGCTTTTAAAAAGGGGGCCTCCGGCTCTCCCACTCATCGGACGGAGCATGGCGGCTGATAGTCGCCATTCGACGAGCCGGCTCATTTATGTTGCAGGCTAAAAAAGCATGCAGCAGGCTCATACCACTACGGAAATAATTTACGTTCACGTTTCTTTCGCTCCCAGATCAGTTTGGATGACTTGTGTCTGCCACAAAAATCGTTGCTCGTCCAATACTGCTTTAACAGATACGATGATAATAAAATAATGAATACACAATTTTAGCAATATGTTAGACATGTATGTGTGAATGTGGTATGTACTTATAATAAATAAATAAATATATAGGAACAAATCACACAAATTGAGTTAGCCCCAAACTAAGTTCGAGACTTGTATTATGGGATACTAACTCAACGATACTATATTTTTTATAATAAATACATATACATAAACATCGTCGTTTTCTATCATGACCTGACCGGGGATCGAACCTGGGACCTCCTGAGTATCGGTCAAGTATGTTAACCGTGACACCACNNCGGAGGTCGTCAAACTTATAAATATATTATATATTGTGTATGATTGATGGTGATTAAAGTCTTACAATAAACGCAATTAAGTACGCATGTTTTTTTTATTTATCATTAGCGACAAGAGTGGGGTAGACGATTGATTTTTACATTATATACAACGTCTTGTTTTTTGTTTTTTTATTATTAACCAACTTCAAAAAGTCGAGTATAATAATATGTCATCGATTTACCTATACAGTTAAACTTAATTAGAAAATTTAAAAACTACACCCTTATTACATTTTCTAAATTAGGTTACTGGTGTATTTAGTTCTAAGTTATTAATAGGTCGGGGAAAAAGT
>JADGIL010006052.1:0-13930 GCA_020352625.1 Cactoblastis cactorum | reverse complement strand
CCTCCCGCTGACATAAAAAAAAAGTCTGACCTGTACAGAAGAATTCGAGATAATTTCTTCATTTAAAAACTTTCTTCATTCATTTTATTGTATTTCTTAAACTTAATTGGCCCAGGAATAAAATTACAAACTTTCTTTTGTGGTCACTGTTGGGTTACGATACAAAGTCGTTATAGTAGTTCAATTTACACCCACATTTGATTCAAATAAATTGTTACAAAAGAAATTTTGAATAGAATGAGAAAATCCTGATTCTGTGCGGTTTCTAAGGAACACAGGTAAAGTTAAAAAATGCTAACTTGACAAAATACTCTCTCACGTAAGTCTTATAACGGCGAGTATTTTTCACATTTCTTTGTTTAATTATATGGTTATGTAAACGAAAAAGACATAACAAATGTAGGTCACATTGAGAATTTGATGAGAATCGACACAATGTATTACTTTTGCTTCGCAACTTGTTTAACAGATGTTAGTTAGTATCGTTTTTAAGCGTACAATTATTGACTCAAACCGTATTGCAATTATCAATAATAAAAAGATAAATAAATTTGTAAATGTACAAATGACACAGACAGGACTGTAGATAAAAACTAATATTTTATATATTGCGCATAATGGCGAAAAATTGTAAATGTCTGTTATAATTTTTTTTGCATTTTCACGAAAAAGCTATAGGACAGATGTGGATGGAACTTTACAGTAGTAAAGGTTTTTCATTAGAATAACGTATGGGCCAAATTCAACGTGAGCGGAGCGGCAGGCAAAAGCTAGTTAATAATTAAAGTTCCCTTAACCTAAATACACACTTTTTTTGCTATTCTTGGTAAAAGACGGAGGTGCATTGTTCCCAGCGTCACATTCGCCTGTTTCACTGCACTTTTGTTCCTTTGCATAAAGAAACCGACACTTGTCAGGGAATGAAATGGCAGAAATGTATAGAGCCTTCGTTTTGTGCTCGCGTTATGTTTCCTATGATGCTCCTATAGCTTTTCAAACTATCAAAGTTAATCTATACCGATGTCTTAATTATTCCAGTCTAAAGAAAATGTGTAGCCAAATAGATTTATGCTAATCAATGCATTAAATAAAACTGACTAATTAATAAGTTACGCTCAATACTCGTTTGAAGCGCATTGATATGTGCAGTGCACGTTTTCGTCTGCGTCTGGTATACCTAATTATCTTCTATATGTTATGTATAATTAATCTATAACCGAGCTTTATCTGTACAAGGGAGATATTATATGAAAATCTTATTATTAATTCCACCTGCACCATTTCGCCATCGGACAACGCGGCGCAGGGGTTTCATCCATATGTGGTAGATGTCCCTTCTCACCGTGTCGCCTGTTTCGCCTCTTCATTTTTCATCAAATTCCCTCCCAGCGTCGTTGTTCCCGAGTCCATTCAATATGGAGATTTTCAAGGCAAGAGTGAACAGGCATTACTTGGGTTTGTGTTGTATGTGTTGTGTGTCAAAATTGAGATCAAACGCACTCAAATGTATGTCTTTTATAGGATCTATAGAAGCCAAAACGATCTCTTTTAGAATTTTTGTCTGCCTATATGTTTGTACGCAGTGGCGGCGCAGGGTCTAGAAAAAATGTGGGCAAGATACGTTTCGCGAGGCCCTTTGATGGTATAAGTAGAATGGTTTATAAATAAAATGCAATTAAAATTGCCGAAGGATTCTCTTATGTATTAATTAAAAATTAATCAAAATACTAATAATTTCTTATTGTCGTGTACTTGTGGATTTTAAACCAATTTTTGACTTTGAGTCGAGAGACTGCACTGCGAAGCCGTGGGCGATGGCCCACACCACCCACGCTTTAGGCCGCCGGTACCGATCACCGACGCCGGTACTCGCATCACGCAAAAGCTACTGGATGGAATTTGAGGCGGTTTTCACTATTATATCCACATTACATCGTAGAACGTCTAACTTTAAATATAGCGTTTGTTTCACCTGGGTACGCCGCTTAGAACCTGAGATATTGACAATAAAATTTCACGCGCGGACGACGTCGCGGGCATAAGCTAGTCTATACATATAATAAAACTCAACTGTAACTCACTTTGTCTGTACATTGGAGATATTCAAGAAAAAAATATTGGGGTCTTTATAGGGCCTACAATATATAATTCAATTTCAATTGAACTAAGATAATAAAGACTCCCATCTACCGGATTAGTGGAAACTTATTTCACATCATCATAAATAGCTAGATGGGGACTGAAAACGAGGCCTGATTCTTGAATGAACCAGTTTACAAAACCATCCACTAGATGGCGATGTGTAATAACTGCCTAAAAATCGAGGGAAAATTCTCCAAATCAGAGTCGCAATAGTTTTTAGGGTTCCGTACCCGAAGGGTAAAACGGGAACCCTATTACTAAGGCTCCGCTGTCTGTCTGTCTGTCACCAGGCTGTATCTCATGAACCGTGATAGCAAGAGAGTTGAAATTTTCACAGATGATGTATTTCTGTTGCCGCTACAACAACAACTACAAATTTAAAATACTTTTATCCCGGGAAAATGTACGGTTCCCAAAATATATAATTTATTGCAACTGAGCAAGGGGCTGACAAAGTCGGACGAAGTCGCGGGCATTAGCTAGTAGGCTATATATTTTTAAATTAACTTTAAATATTAAAAATTAAATAAATGTTTGAGGGGGGCTCCCATAAAACAAATAGGATTTTTTTTTGTTTTTTTATAAAATGCTACGGAACCCTTCGTGCGCTAGTCCGACTCGCACTTGGCCAGTTTTTTTGCTAACATTAGCATTGCACAACGCTATGGCTTTTTAGAAAACAGCATGTTTATAAAAATACTAAATAAACATAAAAATATAGCTAAATACAAATAATGTGTATGCACCATTTTGGTAAACCAATTCATTGAGAAACATTAATTAACTTTGGTGGCGGATTCAGGTAAATACGTTGTGTGATACATGTACTTTATCTGTTGTAAGTAGTTCTAAAAGTTACAATCGTTACAAAAGGGTACAATCGTTTGGGTGGGTAAAAAATGAATTAACTCGTTATTTGTAAAACATTATTATAAGTGTATATTATACATTAAATCATTGTAAATTATACATAAAAATTATGAGCCGTAAAAATTATCAAATTGAATTTTATATATACCTATCATATTGAAATGTAGGTAATAATTTCATAGATAAATTAGATATTAGGTACTTTTAGTGAATTTTTAAGTGAAATTTTACTAATTGTGTGAATCAACTTTGTAATTATTAGTATAATTTGATGTTTGCTAAGCGACTACAACTGAAAACAAATGACAATTGTTCTTTTAACATATCTACATAGATCCCCCAAGGTGATCCAGGTGGACCCCTAGACCTAGAGTCTACAGTTAACTCGATAGGTGCCTTAATATAGTGGTTTACAATTTGTTAACGGGGTTCCACTAAGATTTACCTGGTTCCTATAGTGAAGATTTTAGTTTGTAAAAAGTTGGGTTGACTTTACCTATCAATATAGGCTGTTAATATTAAGACAAGACGCAAAGCGACTTTACGTGAAAAAGAAACTTGCATATTCTATATTCAGAACAAACTGTCAAAATTTTTTTGACATCCAAAGTAATTATTCAATCAATAATCACATTATTTTTGGAAATCTGTTCTTAGTTTGTATTTACAATTATCGCTAAAGTTTTAGATTATGGTAGGAATGTAGCTGAAGGTGCACCGGAACCAGCAAAATTTTAAAAGTAGTCTATGAGAAACAGTTGTTTAGGAATTTCCGTATCATTTTCTGTGAGATTGTATGTAGACTATAAACTTATATCGCACGGCAATAATGATGAGTGCAAGCGATTTTGCTATGGAAAACACCAAGCAACTAATATTACTAGTGTAACTACATATCAAATCACTACAGGTCAAGTTTTAGCGATTGTTTAAACAGGCGATAATAGGATTATAATCACTGATTAACATGTGGTGCACAAGAAAAAAGTTTAAATCAGCTGTTTAAGTGCCGTTAAGCAAGTTGGTGGATTGGGCTCTTAGCCATTTAATCGATTTCTGGTTTTGGTAGTATCTAAGTTAAGATATGTATTACTCTTGGTAGCACCTAAATGAAAAAGTTAAGTAAAATAAGTATAATGAGGACGATTGCAATACAGGAATATCCTTTCATTTATTTTTCTAAGGAGAACATTCGGGAAATTGCGGTCATTTAAAAATTTATTGACAAGATAAGCGTGGACCCTGTCTTATTGAATATTGGCCGATTAAAATTGATGTCACAGCAATTAGTATGTAATCGACAGATTCCTAAATGTACCAGAACTAAAATAAATTGTCATGTTACATTCATTAATCAAAATAAACTGAGATATAAAGATCACTGGAAATATTCAGAACAACTGTAAATATTTAACAATTTTCGTCCGAAAATAAAAGAATATAAAAGTATAATTGGTCGTCACAGACAAATCAACCTAGTTGTAGAAACGTCTAGAAGCAAGTGACGGCGTTGAAGTAACAGCGTAGCACGCGGCCGCGCCCTCCTCCCTGCCCGCGCCGCTGCAGCCCCCTCTGTAACCAAACCATATATATACATATATTTTTATTTTTATTTTTCTATAGTACTAACTATAAGTATACGTATTGTGTTTTTTTTTGAAAATGGGATAGTTATACAACTTATTACTTTTTTGTATTACATTACATGTTAAAAATAGGGTATTTGACCCTATTTGGTATTTGAAAATATCGATTAAATACTTATTGACATAAAAGTAAACATTTTTTAATGTTATTTAGCCAAGAATTGTCAGTAAAACATAAAATGATATTTTTAAAATAACTAAATCACCATGTTTTACCACGTTTTATTAAAACACAGATCGATGTTTAATTACGTCATCTACCGGTATACATAGACAAAATATGACAAATGTCAATAATGAATAATTTAAGATACTTTTTTCCTATTATAGAAAATAATATGAATAAAGATGGGGGTTCTTTAAAAACTGCCCAACAATAGAGATAGATATTGTATATGAAATATATATGTATTATGTATGTATTTATAATTAAATCAAAGCACAGCTTTCCAGCCCCAAACGAATAGTTTTTTTGTAAAATATATCACAGAAATTTATTGTAAGTCGGGTATAGTAAAAGCTACCTTTGCTCACATAAAACTACTCTTGAGCTTAGGTACAGTATTATATTATATACGATATAAGTATTATATTCACTGGCTGGAAAAAGTAGGTGATCGTGCATCAACAAGCAGGCATGAAGTCAGGCAGCAAACGAGAACTCCAACAATTTGCCTGTCGCAATATTAATTCCGTTCCATTGCCGTGTTTGAAACGTGCATCACAAAATATACAGACCACAGAAGAGCATAACTTTCATATAACGTATAAAACGTTTTTATTCAAGTATGTCAAATGTTGACACTTTTAAATTTTGCTATTTCTTTATTAATTGCAAAGCTACAAACTTTTCTAAACTAGCGTTTTGTAACCACAACTAATAACAAGAACACGTCGAAAGAAACTCAGCAGTACAGGTCCCCATATACATATATGCACGATGACGATAATGACGATGACGTAATTGTCCATGCTAATATTATAAATAGGAAAGAGGGGTGTTTTTTGGTCCGTTTTTCACGTCGAAATGGAGCAATGGATTAGTGCGAATTTTATGTGGAGATTTTTGAAAGTTTGGAAAGTGGCATAGGCTACTTTTTGATTTTATTTAACACAAGCAAAGCTGCGGTTAAAAGCTAGTATTATATAAGACAGGCATGCGAATATATCCTTTTTTTTTCTTATCATTACTCACCGTCCATAATATAGCCTGGGATTCGCTTTCCTGCTTTTACGACTTCACCTCATACGATATTTAACATATATCCGTTTGTTGTTTATTGGTGCATAACCAACTTATGGGGCATGAGAGTACACATATAGATTGCCATAATTATATATAAAATTCGACACCTTAACAAATGAAACTGATAACTTTAAAATATAAACATGTTACTAGAGACTTAGTAAAGAAAGGATTATCTTGCCACCGCTGAAGCACTGCAAACAATATAAAAAATACAATAATTATTCTGTACTATTTTCACGAGCAATATTTGTATATTTGTCACGCATTATCGGAAACAGCTCTAACGATTGTGCTCAAGGGGACAAAAAATTGATCTGGCTGGGTCCCAAATCTGAGAAAATTCGTTTCCCATATTTTCACACAAAAATATTTTTCCACATATAGAGCACGATAATTTTGTTGGTTAAGTGATCAACGTCGGCGTTCTAGGTTCGATTCCGAACTATATACAATTTTCTTTTTTTGTGTTTGAAGAAAACAAATACAATTTTTTCGTAACTGATGTGAAAAGGTGCCCGTTCAGGTCTATTTTTAAAGAAAGAAAGTATTTATTTGTATTGAATTAACTTGTGTATTAATCAACAAATTATGTTAAGATATTATATAAAAAATTCCAAACATACAAAACAAATATATAAAAAAAATTGTCAATAAACTAGGTTCATTAAATAAAACATCAAATTATTATGTCAATTTACTTTTTAAAAATTCTTGAACATTATAGAAACATTTTGTTTAATAAATTATTGTCTTTTAATAATGTATAAATTCTTTTTTTTTTTAACATTTTATTTCTATTTTTTTTTTATAACTTCCAGAACTTTTTATAAAATTGTATGCAGCTACAGTAACCATTTTTATGCAAGTATTTGATCCTCACAATACGGGAATTAGGAAATAAATACGGGAAACAATAGGGCTTATTAGGAAATCTAGACCGACCGAATGCTGTTATAATCATCTTTTAATTTAAATAAATTTTGAATTGTTTTTACAAAAACACAGCATTTTAATATGTAAGTGGATGGGACAGTTTTCTGTATAAAGATTTTCTGAATGAACATTTTGATTTTAGCTACCTCGACTGTTTACAAATTTGCATTACATTCTGATGCATTTTATATTATAATATAACATTAATAGTGTGCTTATTAGTTATATACTCTCTACAAGCCTAAACATCGTATACAAATTTATAAGAAAAAATATAGAGCCTGTTCTAAGTGAGGTTGTCAATTAAAGGATAAAAAAAACAGAAATAGTGGGGGAAAATAAATAAACTATTTCTACGTTTGTTCTTTTTATATTCGCAATCACATTTCTCCCACGTAACGCTGTAATTGTTGTAGCACTAATAGTACACGTAGTGAGTAGCCTTTTAAGTACCATTATTGAGATTGATATTATATAAAAATACCTAATTCATTGAATTGATATTAGTATGCCTTTGTTATTCACAAACCAATTTAGGTATACTTTAAACATAGCACCGTGTCGGCTGAGGGGCGATTTTCTTCCACATTAATTTTCTGTTGTATTTGTCTGAGAATACTACATTTAAAGTTGGTGAGGACGTTTGCTAAAATAATTTATCAATAGAAATAGAACTAATAGAACGTTATTATTTTCTCTTATGAATATTTGGATATGGGGAGGATGCAATATAATACTCAAAGTTTGTCTTTTCACTCTGGATGAACATTCACCTACAAACAATTTTTTTTATCAATCTTTTGTATGAAATTAAAAGTTTATAACAGATTAATAAGATTTTCCACAACTTTATTACAATGTACACAAAGGAATTAAGGTCAAGACAAGAGTAATATAAAATGCAAATAATTGTTGTCAATAGGGTGTTAATTTAACTTCAGTAATAAGTTTTGTGTTTTTAACACAAGATAAACAATCGGATGTTATTTACTTATGAAGCGCGAAATGTTGGCCTTATTCTGTTATAAATACTGTAAGTATTGAGAATTTTTCAGATTTACAGACAAGCCTAGTACTTCGCAATAATAATATATGTCAGATAAAAATTCACCAAAGGCAAGTTTTATGTAGAGATTTCTTTTGTTATAAGTAAATAATTAGTATAGGCAATTTGCTTGTAAAGTAAGTACTTATTCTTTTTATTTAAAAACACTTATTTTTTGGCTCACACAGAAGTTGTGTAGTTAAAAAAAGCGTTGAAAAATAATACATATAACTATTATAAATTGATTTGTAATAACATGCTTTATAGACCTAACTAAATTCTTAAGCGTTATAAGTACTTATATTGAGAAGATACAAACCCTAACAAGTATTTCCTATTGTTGTTGTTTGTTATTCATGTAACTGCAAATGGATACGTAATATACGAATTGCATCATACTTTATAAATGTAGTAAATAAAGCTACAAGAGAATGAAACATAAACTACCTATTATGTACAAACATAACACGGCACTGCGAAACACCGTCATAGGCACTTGCGATTCGATATAAGGCACCGAGCACCGAGTTGTAAAGCCATAAGTAGATTGGTGTGATATTTGAAAGACTATGCAATTTTTTATTTGGGATAAACAATACAATCTGTTTAACAAACTAACTCATGATCAACGTGCCGATGATTTACCTACCTAGCCTAGCCGCCATCCACTCCATCACTATTTTTGCGAAATTTTCAACAAATATTAATAGGGAACCATCATATGCTTTTTAATAATATTAAACACTAGCTTATACCCGCGAAGTCGTCCGCGCGTAATTACTATTGTTAACATTTTGGGTTCAAAGCGGCGGAATCAAGATGAAACCAACGCTTTATTTTAAGTTAGACCTTCAATACAATTATGAAAACCGCATTAAAATTCATCCAACGGTTTATGCGTGATGCGCGTGCAAACATACAGACAGACAAAAATTCTAAAAATAATCTTTTTGGCACCCATAAGTCCTAAAAGACTTGTCTACAGTCTCGGCCACCACTCCGACTCAATTTTAGTCTAATTTTCTACAAATGACGCTAGAGAATCATCGTAGCTTCTAAATAAGTAGGTATAAAGCATAGATACCATTGTCTACTGGCTCACACTCGATTTCCCTGTCTCGGCTACTACCCTGTCTCTATTTTGCTTAGATTTCGATGCTGCAATAGAATCTTCGTTATATATAGAATAGTCATCGTTACCTACTGATTTTTCACCTGTCTTGGCTCCGTCTGGACCGTGGTCTAGTTTTTTACAAATCTTGCAAAAGAATTAAGCAAGCAAACGATATAAATCATAGTCACCGTGTCGACATCATCATCGTGTGCAAGCTGCGGTTCCGCCAACAGCGGGTACGTGAGGGCACGTTGACCGAAATCTAAGCTCAGCGGCACCACCTCGTAATGATCCCTCTGCAACGCGACCAACATGCTACATTACGCTTACTTGCTCGTCTTTATTGAAGATTCAGGGTCTCAATGCTGGATGTGAGGATCTGGTGGGAATATTAAAGATCCGGAAATCGAGTCTGATCTCACAAAGAAACCATATACAAAATATGACATAGAAATCATTCATAGAATATGTAAGTTATTTTTTGCTCGAAATAGCTAAGTCCCTGTATTAATGTTTACCTGAATACAATAATATAAACTGAAAGATTTAAGTACAATTAATAATAAATGAATAAAAAGAGCCTTATACATACATACGTGCGTAACTCTAAGTCGTAGTACTTTAGTTTTTAAAGAAAAAAACACTATTTTTAAGTGTGACTGAGTGAGCAGCAGCCAGCAGAAACAGCAACTTCTGGTGTTCGGTGTACTGCAGCTACAATGAAGTACCGTTTCTCTGATGCCGTCTAACTGAATTCAACACGGCTTAGTGCGCAGCATCTCCCTCCTGCTCTGCTCCTGCAGCTCAATCTCTTCAGCTAGAATACTATGCCTCTAATGCCCGCTAACTGCGGCAAAAACGGCTCATTCAGTCCTTCTGCAGTTCAAATCTTTGCTGCGGCTCTATGATACGAAGCTACAATACAATACCATGTCTCCGATGTCGTCCAAGTGCAGCCGAAGCGGCTCGGTGCGCGGCCACTCCTTGCTGGCCTCCTTCTGTGGATAGCTGTCTTGGTGCAGCGCTTTTTGCAGCGCAATTAGGAGTCTGTCCAGCACCAAGGCGGCTCGCTTCTGCGGCACGATGATTTGTTCCTACATTTATGAAAAAATATATTTTATATACTTAGCTTCAAGTGTCGAGATTTAATTGTTTCTGTGATTGTTTCTTCTATAAGAAGTTACATGTATAAATATTTATACAACTATTCCTTTTCTTTTTTAAAGACTTAAACATGCCATACTTACCTACTTATTAACATATTCTCCTATATACATTATGCACACATTTAAAAAAATATTTTTCATCTTGAATACTGCCTAACTTAATGCTATTGCTCAGACCTTTAATCAACAAAGTTAATTTAGTGAAATTGTTAACATGATAATATCATAAGTAATTGGAGTTACGTGATAATAGTCAAAGTCAACTTCTTGCCGTAAAGCGGGTGTGTCGAGCGAGGTGGTAAACGAATTGAATTGAAATTATGGTCACACGATATTTTGTGTGGGCTTTCCATGCTGATACTTGGAATTATTTCGTAACATCTATTTTTATAAAGTAAACATATTTGGAATAGCATTATGTACATGATCATTGTGTCATAAAATCATGATCATGTATCATAAAATGTATTTGGTAGAACGAGCTTTGCTAACGTCAAGAGAAAATAAAACTCGTAGACACTTTAGATTTTTTACATTAAAAAAGGATAACTAATTTTTTTTTACTGATTACTGTTTGTACTTCTTTAGAAATTATTACTATACTGAGGAAAACTCCCTTAGTCTGTTAAATACACGGGCATTTTTCTATGAAAATCCATTGTCGAATGATATTTAAAAGTCGGTCTTTCATGGCTTTAAATTATCAACCCCTAAAAGCCTATCATCATGTTACTTTTTTAACAGCTTATGTAAATTCTAAGCAATAAAAATCCCAAAATGCTTATTTAAAATGTGTGAATTGTATTTAGATTGAGGTGCAATTGCATAATTTTGACACATTTAATATTCCCGTAACAAAGACCAATCAATCAACATTCAACCGACACTTAATCAGACCAGGCAGGTCAAAGTTTCGGTAGACTTCTGGTTATTTGACGATTGTTTGATAGTTGTATCAATAGCTTTTTAGTGTTGCTTTGATTATTAAAGTGTATATAGTACTCCATTACCATAACATAAGTAAATGACTTTAGCAGAAAACGATATAACACAATGACAATTGGGTTGCAATTGGATGTCGATTGTATATGAATGTATGTGCTATGTAATTTTTTTCATTTCATTTCAATGTCATTAACAGAATTGAAGTAGTTGAAATGTAAAAGTGTGTTTGTTTGTCCGTCTTTCACGTCAAAACAGAGCAATTGATAAATGTGATTTTAGATAGTTGAAAGGCTGGAGAATGACATAGGTTATTTTTTGTCTATTTGTATGCCCCCTCCCCCTAAGAATTTGACGCGAACGAAGCCGCGGGCAGAAGCTAATAGATAATAATTACAGAGTCTTCTCGGAAGGTGGGCGAGGGCGCGGGAGCGACGAGCGTCGCAGCCAGCGCGACTAGTAGCAACGGGAGCGAGCCACACATCATCTGCTTCTCATCACACGATCAACACCTGCACAAAAGTATCTATCTAGTGTTCATCGTAAAAAAATTGACGACATCCTTGGTGTCTCTTGGATGATCCCCGTTTAGGTCTAGGTCTTAGATGTTAATCTATATGTGTATTTATTATAAAATATTATTATATTTCATCGTTGAGTATCCCAGGCAGTAGGGGTACTGTGTATGATATGTCCAGTGGATTTGTCCCTATATATTTAAATTTTAAAGAATTATCGTTGTTTGAATTGAATAGGTATACAAAACATTGCAGACAAAACATTATATCTGAATAAAATTAATTTATCGTAGCTGCCTCGTAGTGTTTACTACGAACTTTGTAGCATTCGCTACGATCATTGTAGCGATTGCCACGATATTCGTAGCAAAGTTACCTTACAGATATTTCCACATTATTTCAATGGTTTATATTTAATTCTTAAATTTTCATCCATATACCAATTAATTTGCAGTAATGTCAAATAAAAAAGTGTTGTTTTTTGATTTAATGTAGAAACCTGTTGATCGTCTTGACTTGAAATTATTCTCTTCTAACTAAACAAAATATTTAAGATTCCTCTCTTTATTATACCTACCTACTGTATTATTTATATTCCAATCGCAACGTTAGACAATAAAACACATCTCAGGAATTGGGACGAATGACAACGTCAGGGATCACGTCTAAGCCTCTGTCTATTTAATTGACCTCTCATGTCATAACGGCATCTACTCCTCTACTGAAACTCTACACTTCTTATCATGAAAGTAGTATGTACTACCTATTAACAAGTAATTTCATTCAAAATATATATTTTGAATATCAATAAATTTCTTGTAATTAAGGAGATTTAATAGAGTTTACTTAAGAAGAGAAAGTTCAAAAATTCACACAGATTGAGTTAACCCCAAAGTAAGTTCGAGACTTGTGTTAAGAACTCAACGATTATTATTTTATAATAAATACATATATAGATAAACATTAAAGACCCAGGCCAGTCAGAAAAAGGTCATTTTCCTTCTTGAAGACCTGACCTGAGATCGCACCCGAGATCTGCTGAGTAGCAGTCAGATATGTTAACCGTTACACCACGGAAGTCGTCATCTTTTTATTATTAATTTGAACACTATTAGTAAAATATTAATTTGTGTTCTCTTACTTATCTCTGATTTGATATTAAGTAAAACACCTGAATTGATATAAAAGTTGAATAAATGAGGTTGACTATGTAGTTATTTCGACATTTTCACGAATAAATCAGCTAAAACTTATTATCAACTAATAAAGTTTTAACTCAATACCTTCATGCTACAATAATGCTAATAATGTTAAAAAAATAACCACTTTAAAATTATACATAAATAAATAATTCTTTTGAAATAATTTTATCTTATTCATAAATTAACTGTATCATTTTCATTAGTAAAAATATTTATTATATATCTTGTCTTTGTAACTATAAATCATTACTTGGCCTTTAAAATACAAGATTTAACGTGTTCCAAAAGTTATTTAAAATGACATTCGTAAAATAAAATTATTCACCATCCGTACACCATTTAATATTTGACACACCCACAGATAAAGTCAATTAGAAAAAAAAGTAAATATATGAAAAAGATTATAAACTCACAACAATGGGTATCGAGTCACAAACGTCGAGTTGCAATTCGCAAGGTGCGAGTGCTGAGCGCGCGAGGCGGGCGGTGTGAAGTGTAATGCGGGTCGCGCCGCCCAGCGCTTTATATCTCGCTGCCAGGACCACCCGGCCTTCTCACGATTTTCTCGAACCCTATTTTCATTCATCGACAAATATTTTTCTTTGTATTCTTGTTGTTCGAGTAAACATTGGACCATTTATGAACAATTTTACTAGTTAGTCATATTTGCTGAATTTTCATTTGTTTTTATTTGAATCTATGCAATATTTATTGTCATGTTAAATAAAGTAATTTAATACTGTACTTATTCGGAAAACCTCTGATTTCTACTCCAAAAAAGAGATAATTTATTCGATAAAGTTTTAAATAGAATTAAACATATGAATTGTTATGTATAAGAAATAAAAATGTAATTAACATTTACCTACTCTGTTTCATTTCTCACAACATTTTATAAATTAAAAATAGTTTCTCTGTAGCAGGTTTAGATGTAGGATTACGGTTTTCATTTCAATTTGCTAACTGCAAGAATTCTCTGATTCTCCGTACTTGAACTATTTGCAGAATAAAGAATGAGAATAACATTTTAATTAATTATAGGTATTTATAGATCAAATATATTGAATAACCGACCGGAAGTACTAGTCGGACTCGCGCACGAA
>JADGIL010006036.1:0-16474 GCA_020352625.1 Cactoblastis cactorum | reverse complement strand
AGAAGTTTTCACTTCAAAAATCAAAGACTAGTTATGGTACATGACCAAATATTGATAAATAGTGGGTAGATACCCACTTCTGCAGATGTAGTATTCAAGATAATAATATAATTATAAAAGACTACAAAATATTAGAGATACAAGTATAAGTACAATCTATTAAATAGTATTTAAAAAAATTAATTTACAAAGCTATCATTGATAATCCACATTAAGTTTTATTTTTACTGTCATTATTCTAATCTATCTAGTTTATGATTTTCTGTCATCGAACCTATCTGTCATTTCTTCTCAGTTTATTTCGTGTTTTCTTTTAGATTAAAAATCACAATTGAACTTTATTTTTGCCTTAGAAATAACATTTTGGATATACTATAATCGCTAGTTTTCCAAAAACCAAATAAAATGTTTAACATATGTGATAACAGTGTTTGGTGTCCATATGTTTGATAACAAACAGGTAGCAGTGGAAAAGTTGTTAAAATGTCCTCGAATTTAGAGTCAGAGGATTTGGAAAATATTCCCCTGGTTCGTATGGAGGATGTCCAACCAGCCAGAGACAGACCTTGTGAGGTTTACAAAGAGGAGGCAGAGTTAGACATGGAAACGTATATCATTGATAATTTAGAATACGACAATGAGTTTATAGTGGATAATGATGAGGACTCTAACATAGGTAGCATGGTGTCTATACATTCTGAAGAGGTACAGGAAGACAGCGACAACGCAGAGATTATAGTTCCTGAAGTTTTGGATGCCATAAGTCAAGATGTAAAAATTTATTCGTATTACACTGCATAGTTTAATGTGTTGGTGAAAATTACATATTATTGAACAAATAATTATTGTTTCAATATTAATTTACTACTTAAATAATATTACAATATTTTTTTTTAAATAACAAATTTGTAACCAAACAAAAATATTCAATGTTGTTAATTAAATTTTGTTTTGTAATTTTCAGGAGAAACCTATAGTTTTTGCTAGTCGAAAATATGACGAAATATATCTAGAGAAGAAGCCAGATAGTTGGCCTACATTAGAAATACTACCAGGAGGTGTGATAAAACATGGGGAAAAATGTGAAGAAAGTGTCTCCACACAGTTTCCGGATGAGAACAGCATGTCTGATTCCGAATCCGCAAACGAAAACATGTATGCGTGTGCGAAATGTTCACAGACTTTCAAATTTCTATTTTGTCTCGTCAAACATGTCCGGTGGCACGAAATCGAGAAGAGAAGACAACAAGAATTTTCAAATCTTGGTACATAACACTTTAATTGTTTAAAATGATTAAAAAGAATTAAATTATAGCTTGGTTAATTCCTTACAAGCTACAGTCTTATGTGTCACCAACACCTCTCATTCCTAAATTTATAAAGAAATCTGTTGTTACATGGACCCATTAAAACTAGTTTTTTTTTTTTTATGTCATAGGGCGGCAAACGAGCAGACGGGTCACGAGATGTTAAGTAATCACCGCCGCCCATAAACAACTGCAACACCCGCGTTACAGAAGCGTTGCCAGTCTGTAAAAAACCACCGCCCTCGCCATTTGGGGAGGGCGGAGAAGTTGGGTCCCCGGCTCTCCCACTCACCGGATGAAGCATGACGGCTGATCACCGCCATTCAGGCGTCGGTCTTCTGTGGGAGTGTGGAACTTCCCCGGACGAACCCGGCCCATTCGTGCTATAGGCTAAAAAGAAGCCTGTAGCTGGCTCCACACCACTACAAGTAGTGGCTCCACACCACTACAAGTAGTGGCTCCATACCACTATTAAAACATATTCAATCCTACCATCATATAAAAATTAATACGTATAATGCACTAAACTAAAAACGTAGAATATACATACTAAAATTATACTAAAAACATAAAATTTAGTATTAAATTAAAAAGTTTTAAAAAACCCCATTTTTAAAAAACAAAACACACGTCAATGTACCTATCTTTTTGCGTCGGGGGTTAAAATATAGCTAAGTACACTCTCGATTAAGTTACTTTTATAACAAAAAATAATTATCCAAATCGGTTCATCCGTTTGAGGGCTATGATGCCACAGAATAACACACACACACACATACACCCCTCTTTTTGCGTCGGCCACACACACGGCAAACTTATAACACCTCTTTTTTTGCGTGGGGGGTTAAAAATAACGATTCAAATGTTAACAACATTAGGCCAACAAAAAACATTTTGATTCCTTTTTTATGTAAGAGGGAGGCAAACGAGCAGGCGGATCACGTGATGTTAAGTGATCACCGCCGCGCATAGACAACTGCAACACCCGCGGGGTCACCGGCCTTTAAAAAGCCTCCACCCTCCCCAAATGGGGAGGCCGTTGATTTTAAATAAACTACGGAACCCCGGACAGTTTTTTGTACAATCACATATGTACATCCAACACTGACTGCTACAAACGAAATAAGAGCTATAAAAAAAAGTAATTTCATTCTGATTCTATGTTTACGCTCAATGGGACTGGTGATAAATTAGTTTCATAAATTGTATAAGCTACACGGTGCGTATTGAATTTCGAAACTTGTTCGACGTTTTTATATGTATTTCCAATACAACGATTATACTCCATCTATACTTATAGGGAAACTTGCTGACAGGATTCTAGGTTTTTAGTGTTCCGTAGCCAAAGGGTTTACGCTACAACTTCGCTGTCCGTCCGTCTGTCCATCCGTCACCAGGCTGTATCTTATAAACCGTAATAGGTAAACAGTTGAAATGTTCACAGATTATGTGTTTCTGTAAAAAATATTAAAAACAAAATAAAATTAAAAAATTATGGGGCTCCGATACAACTTTCATAAGACAGACAGACAGCGAAGTCTTATTATTAGGATTCCCGTTTTACCCTTTAAGTACGGAGCCCTAAAAAAAGTGAACCTTTATAAGATCACTTTGTCGACCGTCCGTATATGTCTTGTTATAAATTAATGTATTTTTTGAACACATACTTTGGCTAATCAGTAAGTTAGAAATATATCTTAAGTTTACGCGAATATAAGACATTGAAATAAAACAAATTTAACGGACTTTATCGCGGTTTCATCACTACACACAAAGGAATTTATACTGTTTTAAGATTTTTGATTGATCTTTATGTGTAACTATTTATTGAGCTCGGACGTTTCGGATACTTTCCAGCATCCATCTTCACGGAAGACTGTTAAATCTTAAAACAATATAAATTCCTTTGTATGTAGTGATTAAACCGCGATATAATTCGTTAAATTTGTTTCATTTCAATTAGAAATATATCTTTATATTTTATTTTTTAATTCTATTTTACGGGTCTGGGGACCTAGTCCTTAGATAGCCAATCTTCTAGTTTTACTGCAGTTAGAGGCATATCAATTTTAATAGTGATGCACCAATGAACTCAAGTTACAATATCTCGAATGAAAACATTACGCAAGAGCTATTTACAGCAAGCACTTACAGTATGCCAAGAAGTCACGATGCTAGTGATGTGCAGCAATCTCAGTTTATTGTTATCGATATTGTTGATAAAGTCGAAGATATTGATATAGTAGTAAAAGCGCAATTATATAAGTGATTTTAATTTTACTCGTAATCCGGATGGCGTGTGTTCGAATCCCACTACAGGTAACTTTATGAAAATAGTTATTTCTAGTCTGATCAACACATTTCTGTCCTGAATCACCTGATTATCCGTAAACAAGGATGATTCCATGCTTGGGAAGTCACTGTGGGTCTCGAACGCCATCTAGCGTTTGTTATGCTTATTCTTTGAGTTGCATAGGTCTGATGATACTATCTATATATGTGTAAAAGCCTAACTAAATCTTATAGTTTAGATAGCGGAGCCCGGCTCTGAAGCGTCACTCCTAAAGATGCATCCGAGGTAACTCTCGGATAAGTACTATTAATCACCCAACATAGGGATGTGATAGTTTTATAGAACAATATACCAAAAAATTATTGGTGTAGTAGATATAGTTGCTTAAAAAGCAAGGAATTAAAAAGGTCTCGATACTTAAAGAATGGAGCTTTCCCCAGCACTAGTGAGTCGGTCCGTTTGGACGCGAAACTTGATGACTTTATTATTATGCTTGGTCGTTTATTTTGCTTTAAAGCGCGCTTGTAAACGCATACCACATAGTTGATATGTTACCCAGTGTTGCCAGACGATAGGTCTCGTATGAGTACGTATTTTGTAGTTTTTGCACGAGAAAAAGTAATAAATTGACATAATAATTTAATTTTTATAAATTATCATTGGTTTAGTATGTTGACTATTTTCTATTTTTGTATACCAAAGTAGGCTTAAAGTTTTTACCTTTTTATATCATATCATAACACAATTTGTACACTTTCAATGAGAATGAGAAAAACTTTCTTTCTATAAAAATTGAGTACACTTTTACACGATATTTTAACTAAGCCATCACTATTCTTAGTACTTCAATCAATTGGTTAAAATGTAAATTCTATTGCTTAACGTAGGTTTCGTTGTAAATACATACTAATATTATAAATGTGTATGTTTGTTGTCCATCTTCATAGTGGTATGGAGCCAATGCTAGTAGTGGTATGGAGCCACTACTTGTAGTGGTGTGGAGCCAGCTACAGGCTTCTTTTTAGCCTGTAGCACGAATGGGCTGACTCGTCCGGGGAAGTACCACACTCCCACAGAAGATCGACGCCGAAATTGTCCTCGAAAAAAAACAATCCTCATCGCTTATAATTGAGCAGACTTCAACTAGCCTCGTTAGTTTAACATGGTTTGTACTTACACACATTAAGACTTATTTTGTAATATATAAATCTGAAATTGGAACCTTATCGACATAGTCATAGTAATTGTCATCTTTATTGCACGATGTGTTGTTTGATTTTATTCCGAACTGTGTGTAAATTTTTTTTTTATATGGCAATACAATGTGTATTGGCGGCATCCTCCCCACCGTTCTTCCTCTTATCTCTAACATATTGTACAAGTAGCATTACGTTCTACCAAATAAAACATTTAAATATAAATTATTTGGTTATTTCTTAATACTGTGAAACTAGTTCCTTATTGTTGATCGAAGTTACTTACATACAAAAATATTTGAAAAACCCATCTTGTTTTACTAGGAAGAAAAGCGAAACCCTTCAATTTTTAATTAAGAATTGTTAACAACACAATAACCTACCGTCATTTAGAGCAAAATCACCCTTAATATATATAAATAGAGTTCTATGTAGAGTTTCACGAAATATGCATCAAGTTTTAAGAATTTCGGAGTCATTTAAACTTAGACCAGTCGCTCCGAAACGGAATGCTGTACACATAGACAGACAAGTGGTTCGTAGATTAACTTTTGACGACATTCATGTTATAACAGATAACATGCCGCTAATCAGGAGATCCCGTGTTCGTTTTCCGGTCGGGTCAAGTTGGAAATTATTAATTAAATAATTATTAATAATTATCTTTTAGCGTATCATTCTCAGTAGTCGTTCCGAAACGCTGCGCTGTATATATTTTGTTTAATTTTTTTTTAATGTCAGAGGGAGGCAAACGAGCAGGCGGGTCACGAAATGTTAAGTGATTAATGTTAAGTGAGACGTAAGTTCGGATTCGAACTTACGTCCTCCGGATCACAAGAATCACAAGGCACACGCCTTAAACCTAGGGAACAGTTAATAGGCACTTTGAAATATTATGCGGTAACACTTTTGTTCCCGACTGTCCAGAACTAGACAGAAATTAATCAGCGGTTGAGTAAACGCTCGAATTCTACTTTAAACTATCGCTTGCTCAAAGTTTGATCAGTTCTGGTTCATCTTTAGATGGGAGTCGGGATTGTGAGGTACCAGCGCTGAATACACAGATACAGTATCACGAGGTTGTTTCTTACGGAGTAGACAGAGCCAAGAGTTGCGAGACTTAATAGTGGTATGAGCTACTACTAGTAGTGGTATCGAGCCACTACTTGTAGTGGTGTGGAGCCAGCTACAAGCTTCTTTTTAGCCTGTAGCACAAATGGGCCGGCCCGTCCGGGAAGTACCACACTCCCACAGAAGACTGACGCCTGAATGGCGGTTATCAGCCATCATGCTCCCTCCGGTGAGTGGGAGAGCCGGGGGCCCAACTTCGGGGTTTTTACAGGCCGGCAACGCTTCTGTAACCCCGCGGGTGTTGCAGTTGTCTATGGGCGGCGGTGTTCACATAACATCTTGTGACCCGCCTGCTCGTTTACCTCCCTCTGATATAAAAAAAAAACTGTATGGCCGCGGTTAGCCAAATCGTGGTCTTGTTGGAGGAGTGGAGATTCAGAAATAGTGATAAGTTGTTGGCCCATCGACTATCAACATTTTCGTTTCAAGCCCTTTCCCTTGATTGACTGTTACAATCTGCGCGGGAAGAGTTTTATATTAAACTAGCTAATGCCCGCGACTTCGCCCGCGTAGATTTACGATAGTTGAAATCCCTCGGGAACCGTTCATTTTTCCGGGATTAAAAGTAGCCTATCTTTTATTCTAGGCCATAGTCCATCTATGTGCCAAATTTCATCCAGATCCGTTGGGTATTTTTTGTGTGATGCGCGTACAAACATACAGACTGACAAAAATTCTAAAAACAATCGATTTGGCTTCTATAGGCTCTGTAAAGAGCCCCTATATTTTTTTTCTTAAATATCTCCCATGTACAGACATAGCTCAGTTACAATTGTAATATATGTATAGATTATAGAGATTCGAAAACTCAACAAGAATATTAATTTTACATAACTATTAGTCAAAGTCAACTTATCGTGACCAGATACAGGGTGTTCTTAGAGAAAGGCAAGTCATAAGTCCTTTAACCGACGAGCGTGCGTGAAGAATGGAAGAAGATGAAGTAAGTGGAAGAATGTAATCTCTACCTATCCCTAGGATGGAAAAAAGCGTGATCATATATATGTATGTATACCAGTCATATAGTTAAGACTAGACAACGTCTTAAATTCGTCGTTAAATTTGTTTCATTTCAATGTGTAATATTCGCGTAAACTTAAGAAATTATTAGACAACGTCTGTTAGACCAGCTACTTATATAATAACCTACACGATAATAACTTTTAAAAGTTTCATAAAAGTGGTTTAATCAATAATTCACAGTCGTTTGATAGGCCCCGTTGAACGTTGAAAATTTGTGTACGTTTTAATAAGCTTTTTATTGCGTAAGGATGGCATTCCACTGAACAAAAAGTAAAACAGTTGTTTTAATTGAATAAGCTCCGAAACTACTGGACCGATTAGAAAAATGTTTTCACCTGTAGAATCTTTGTTGAACTTTCTGACAAACGGACAACAAAGTCTAACCTTATTACTGTCCGTCTGTCATCTGGCTGTATCTCTCGAATCCTTTTTCCAAGTTAGTTACGGATTCCTAGAAGTTTTAGTAACATAGTTTTGGCCCCTATAGTAGTAAGGTCTGATCCGGAAGCTCACCAGTAGAATCTTGGGCAAACTTATGTGGTATTAGCCTGTTGCGTGCTTTTTTATCCTGCAGCATGAATGGGCCGGCTCGTCCGGGGCAGTGCCACACTACCACAGAAGACCGACGCCTGAATGGCGATTATCAGCCGTCATGCTCCGTCCGGTGAGTGGGAGAGCCGGAGGCCCAACTTGGGCCATTCACTACTCCCCATATGGAATTTTTAGTTACAGAATCCTAGAAGTTTAAGTAACAATGACCCGTTTTGGCCCTTTAATAAGTAGTAAGGTCCAGTCCGGAAGCTCAAAAAATAAGTTTTCCTAGTGCCATGTGGTCGGTGAACTCAATTGCATCACTGCACCGCCGCTGCAGTACTGGCGTGGAGCCAAAATGTGCAGTACAGCGTACTATTGAATTATATCTGAGAGCGATTTTAGTTAGCACTACGTAAAGTACTGAAACATTCATTTTGACGATCCCGGTGGCGCAGCGGTAAAGATTGAGCTCGTAAATTGAGGTCCAAGGTTCGATCCCTGGTTGGGTCAACATGGAATATTAAATTTTTCTTGGATGTTTATTCATATTATGTATGTTTGACGACCTCCATAGTGTAATGGCTAACGTGCCTGACCGCTACTCGGAAGTTTCGGGTTTGATACTCGGTTTAGGAAAATTATCTTTTTCTGATTGGCCTGGGTCTTGAATGTTTATGTATTTATTATTGTTGAGTTAGGTATCCCATAACACAAGTTTCGATCTATCTTTCGGGCTGAGTCTTCAGGTTCTAGGTTCGATCCCTGGACAGGTTAGGATGGAAAGTGGTATTTTTCTTGTATGTTTATCTAATATGTATTTATTATATGATCTTCCATGCTGGTCTGGGAGCAAAGGAAAAACGTAGAATGTACTAGCTACTCGTCCCGCGCAGATTGTAAAAGACATTCAGGGTAAGGGCTTGAAACAAGAATTCTCATAGGCGATGGGTTAGCAACCTGTCACTACTTCTGAATCTCCGTTCCACCAATAAGCCCTCTATTTTGCTAAGCGTGGCCTTCGAGACTCTTGGCTCTATCTACCCCGTTTAAGGGATATAAATGATACTATTTAAAATAAGTATAGAGTTAGTATCCCATTATACAAGTTTCAAACTTTCATTGAGACTAATTTAATTTATACGGTTTGTCTCTGTATAATAATGTTTATTTATTAGAAAAAATATACATATAAAAAACTTTTGCAAATAATATAATAATCTAAATAAGGATATTGGACCCGGAAATTTTGGGAATTTATGGCGTGATCCACAGGGAATTAGGGCGCGAATATTGTGATAAAGGAGAAAGGAAAATACCGATATGATACCGAATGTGAATAGTACCCCTTAATTGAGTCCAGAGCCTCCCTTATTTATTAGCTAGTAGCTTAGACCAGCGACTTCGTTCGTGTAATTTACTGTTTTCAATATCTCGGGTTAAAACCGCCTTATTTTTCAAGGTTCCGTACACAAAAGGTAAAATCGTCTCCGTTGTTTGTCTGTCACTAAACCGTATTTCATGATCTGAATTGTATTTCATAGCAAGACAATTGATCTTTACAGACTATGCAGATTATTACAAAAAAAGATACTAGTAAACTCAATATAAACCAAGCTTTAAACGCCCCTCTTTTTGCGTCGGGGGTTAAAAACATAATTAAGAGCATTCTCGATTAAGTTACCTTTCTAACAAAAAAATCATTATCCAAATCGGTTCACCCGTTTGGAAGCTATGATGCCACAGACAGAATTACACATACACTCACACACAGACTTATAACACCCCTCGTTTTGCGTCGGGGGTTAAGAGAGAATATTTAAAGGGGGCTCCCAAACAACAAATATAATTTTTTACTTTTTTATAGATGGTACAGAGTCCGACTCGCACTTGACCGGCATTTTTTAGGGCATTCTTTTATTAAAGAAATGTTATTTCGGCAAGGTATTCGTCTTTCCCTTTTGAGAAACGGAGTCTTAAAAAGCTTATCATACAATTATCTTTGTCAATTTAAAAGAATCTAAATGAAAAATCTTCTAAGGCGTTCTTCTAAAAACCTTCTAACTGTAAATTTGAAAAATCTGCATTTGAAATCTCAGCATTATGTAAATATCTTAAAAACGCATATTTATTGCTGGGGTGGAACACGACTTGTAAAAAATACTGCATTCTCAGAATTTTAATATATGTACATTAACACGTTTTTTTCGTACCAGGGAAGACAGAGCCAAGAGCCGCTATTCTATAGCAAGAGCCGCAATATTTATTGACAAATAAATGCTATTATTCATAAGACGAATTTTTACATGATAAAGAAATANNATTCCTAATTTTACAATTTAATTGTAATAATTTTAATTTTGTGGTAGGAAATTTTTGAGTTTTTTTTTGGCAACAATCCATTTTATTTTTATTTTTTGTTTTGCGTCCGCCTGCTGTTCTAAATTTGTTTTTATCTGTTTGCTAATACCCGACAGGGTTCATATTGTGCCTACTAAGTTACTCTTATTGTAGTTATAACTTTTTGTATATACATTATGAAACGCAATAAATAAATGGAATGAAATGAAATACCGCGAGACCCGAAGGCCAGATTTAACAAAATGGTGGAATGGGGATTCAGAAATAGTGACAGGATGCTAGCCCATAGAATTTTTAATTCAAGCCCCTTTTCTTTACAATCTGTATATGTTTGTTTGTCCGTCTTTCACGTCAAAACGGAGAAAATGGTTAATG
Organism: Cactoblastis cactorum; assembly: GCA_020352625.1. Lineage (NCBI taxonomy): Eukaryota > Metazoa > Arthropoda > Insecta > Lepidoptera > Pyralidae > Cactoblastis > Cactoblastis cactorum. The sequence goes on along the minus strand of JADGIL010006036.1, from coordinate 6,257 downwards.
CGATTTTATTATATGGAGATAGTTAAAGGACTAAAGAGGCTTTTTTATGTTATGCAGTTAGGCCTCCGGCTCTCCTTCTCACCGGACGGAGCATGGTGGCTGATAGCCGTCATGCAGGCGTCGATCTTCTGTATTAGTATTTTAGATATTTATTTTATGTCAGAGGGAGGCAAACGAGCAGGCGGGTCACGAGATGTTAAGTGATCACTGCCGCCCATGGACAACTGCAACACCCGCGGGGTTACAGAAACCTTTGTGGCCTATAAAAAGCCTTCGCTTTCCCCATTTGGGGAGGGCGGAGAAGTTGGGCCTCCGGCTCTCCCACCCACCGGACGGAGCATGGCAACTGATAGCCGCCATGCAGGCGTCGGTCTTCTGTGGGAGTGTGGTACTGCCCCAGACGATCCAGCTCATTCATACTGCAGGCTAAAAAAGCATGCAGCAGGCTCATACCACTACGAGAGGCGACTTTTTTCCTTTGTCTTTTAACCGACCCCTCAAATATAGTGTTATATAAATACAGCAGAAACAATTTCGTGGCTCACTGTACTTTATTACATATACCGTTTATGGAAGAATGGGGCAGGAGACACCCCAAAAGATATCTATCCTAGAGTAGTTTAACTCAGATCTGACGGTGATAAAAACCGGCTAAGTACGAGTCGAACTCGATGTTGTCAGCAAGCATCATCTGTGTAATTTCAACTGCCACAACTTTTTCAGTTCATGAGATACAGCTTGGTAACAAACAGACATACAATACCTGACCGCTACTCAAGACGTCGGATTCGATACCCAGTTAGATCATGTTTTTTTTTGTAAGGGGAGCAGGTGGGTCACGTGATGTTAAGTGATCACCGCCGCCTATAGACAACTGCAACCCGCGGGGTCACAGAAGCGTTGCCGGTCTTTAAAAAGCCCCCGCCCTCCCCAAATGGGAAGGGGAGTGAAGTTGTGCCTCCGGCTCTCCCAATTAACGGACGAAGATGATGGAACATTACCTTTTTTTGATTGGCGTGGGTCTTGGATGTGTGTGTGTATTTATTATAAAATATAGTATCGATGAGTTAGTATCCCCTAACACAAGTCTCGAGCTTTCTTTGGGGTTAACTTTCTAATCAATCTGTATAATTTGTCCCTATATATTTATTATTTAGTTTTTGTTTAATTAACAATTAATAAAGCTGTATTTATTTTAACTAAAACTAAATTTTTATCTAATATAAACAAAATCAAAACTAAACTAAATTTAAAAATAAACTAAACTTAAATATAAAATTTATATAAATAATATATTATTATTTATTCATAAATTGTAAGATCTTAGTTCGCTTACTCTGTAAATTCATAGAATAATTCAGAGTAAGATGGCTTCCGGAAAATGCCTCAGGGTCCGATAGATATTGATATGGGGTTTCCACACTGTAGCTACTTTTATACTGTGGCTAATATACCCACGGCTAGGGTCGCCAGATCGTCAACTCTAAACGCCGGACAGACCAGCCACTTTGGTCGGACATTTGAGTACAAAGGCCGGACACCCTACAGTACTGAGGATTATGTGTCTCAGTATTAAGAGGCATGACACAAAATTTTTATGAAAAATCAAGGTTATTTTTATTATTATCGCTCGTTTGTGAATTGTAAAAGCCTAAGGAAACCGGACAAGCCGGACACCGTTTATTTTGGCCGGACACGCGATCAAAATGCCTACCTTTGTCCGACTTTATCCGGACGCTTGGCAAGGCCACCCAAGGCGACCAAAAAAGAGGGGTGAATAGAACGACATGCTACCTACATAATAATGGCGGTGGGATGTCATTTGTTTTTAACTCCCGACGTAATAAGTCGGGTGTTATAAGTTTAACGTGTGTGTGTTATTCTGTCTGTGACATCTTAGCTCCCAGACGGGTGAACCGATTTGGATATTTTTTTGATAGAAGGGTGACTTAATCTAGAGTGTTCTAAGGCCCGAGTTCATCGACTTTCGACGACCTTCATAGTATAAGGGTAATGTGCTTGACCGCTACTAAGCAGGTCCCAGGTTCGATCCCGACCATGTCATGATGGTAAATGATATTTTTCTGATTAGCCTGGAACTTAGAAGTTTATGTTTACATTTATTTATACAAGTCATTAAATTAAAAATTAAAAAACCCCAACACAATATAACAAAACACACACGTCAAACTTACTTATAACACCTCTCTTTTTGACTCTGGTGTTAAAAAGACAGTATCATGAACTTTATTTAAGGCCAGCTCAATTTATGTGAATTTTCCCCTATATTTATGTGAGAATTTAATTATTTTATGTACTCACCTAACTAATAATACGGATTGTTCAAAGTTTCCTAACACATTATAGATAGACCAATTACTCTATTGCTATCTCTGCTTTATTGCTGGTTCAAAATATAACTAGCTATAATATAGCTAGTTGAAAAAATAGTATTTTTTTTTAGTTAGCGATCGTTTTTTTTTAATTCGATCGAAATCAAGAAAATAATGTCAAATGTGTACACTTACAGTCGATGCGAGTCGGGCAATCTCTTCGGCACGTGCAGCAGCCCTCGATGGGCACAGTCGGTGGTGGGGCCCCGGCACGAGCAAGCCCAGGGGCAACCACGGGTCACGTGCAATGCGCACGCGACCAGCAAGCACGCCAGGGCGAGATTGGCTAGCTTACGCATGGCGGCGGCTAGGTCATCGTGCTGGCTGGAAAGAAGAAAGAAAAAAAAATTAAAAAACAAGTTAAAAAAAAAATTAAAAAACAAGTTAAAAAAAAATTGCCACATGCAAATCGTGACCAAGAAGATCTTGTAGCGTTAGATCATCGACGTACGATAAGCAACTAGAGTCACAATCCCGCTAAAAAAAAGTCCTCAGCAAAACACCACTAATCGCTTATAAATGACATTAAATGAGCAGACTTCAACTAGTCTCGTTATTTTGACATGGTTTTAACATAACTTTTTTAAAATACACGTTTCTGGAAATGGAACTCTGTCGAAATAATCTTAGTAGTTAATTGAAGTGTGCACGATATTTTGTAAGATTTTTTTTTAGAACTGTGAATCTAGTTCTTTATTCTTAATCAAAGCGTTAGATAGATAAATCTATATATACAATTAAATACTAGTCTATATGGGAAGTGTGTCCCTCTGGTGTTAATTAATAAAACTACCAGTGATATTGAAACGAGTTATGCACGGGCAACAATTGGAGCCAGTGAACTCGTAAATTAAGTTCCAATGGTCAATTGACAGACGACCTCACGACACTACAATTGGGATTTTTATGATATCTCCGATGTGGCTTTATAATTAACTAGCTCTTGCCCGCGGCTTCATTCGCTTTTAGGGTTCTGTAGCCAAATGGCAAACGGACCCCTTATATTTTCGTCATGTCCGTCTGTCCGTATGTCATAGTCATTTTATTCGGAGATTATTTCTATAGAGGATTTTTGGAAGGTACTTAAGGTACCTCTCTGTCTTTTTTTTCTCTCTGTCATAAAAATAAAAATATTGAGGTTAAAAAAAAAATATTTTCAGGCCCTTCCGGCATAATAGGGACAACACTGCTTGAGTTTCTTTCGGAGTTTCTTCTCAGCAGTGGTCGTTCCGAAATGCTGGTAGTCTATAACTTGATTGAGATTTGAATGTTTATTAATTGGTGACGAGAAAATGTGCCTGTGGAGGTCTAATTTCTGAATAAATATTGTGATTTGCACTTCGTACATGAACAAAACCTTGTGGGGTATCATTGGATAACGGATCCCTACATGCACGAGCACACTCGCACTTGGTCGTTTATTTAAGAACGTAATGTATCTGGTCAAGATAAGTTCTTCTAGGATTTCCCCTTCCGACGTTTGTATTTGCCAACTCTGTGGTATAAAAAGAACTGAACAGGCGTTCGGTATTACCGCAAGATTTGAACCTTACACCCTTAGGATGCAAGCCCGAACTATTTATATCGACCGGTGGGTCCATTATGCATAAGTGCACGGTATCTGTAAAGCTCTTACACTTATCATTATTACATGTATAACAGCTTTTATAAGCTTTATGCAGCTTTTAAGTCGTTAAAATAGAACTGGGTTATTTACTTTCGATTTTTATCTGTTTTGTTTATGGTTTTTAAAACTATATATTGTTTATTACTGATAGAGTCGCGTCTTTTTTTTCAACAGGAAAGGACAGAACTATTTAGCTGAGTAGATTCACACAACGTTATATGTAAGAACATTTGTTTTTTAATTTTGTGTCAATGTTGGTCACTAACACATTGGAAAATTAATAATTATTTCTAATGCATTAGCGACAAATAACAAGGATTCAATTAGCCCCAACGCATACTTCCCCGCCCTCCCTATTTGGAGAGGCTTTTTAAGGGCTGACAAAGCTTCTGTGACCCCGCGGGTGTTACAGTTGTCTATGGGCGGCGGTGATCTCTTAACATCGCGTGACCTGCCTGCTCGTTTGCCTCCCTCTTAGACAAAAAAACATAAAATTATTTATTTTGACTTATTTTTCCATGACTACTTGCTGTAAACAGTTATATCATTTTTTTATATACTTTGCTTTTAGAATGTTTGCAAATTTAATGTAAACATCGTAGTTATTGTAATAATAAATTCAGGCTATATTTACATGCCATGTTTTGCATGTAAACCTGTAAAATAATATTACTCAGTACTCAGTACTATTTTTTCATTTCATGCACATTACTGTTTTTTTTTTTATCAAACAAGTAATTCAAATAAAATTTTTATATAAACCCCATCCGTTTGGTAGCTATGATGCCACAGACATAATGACACACACAAACAAATCAAACTTATATTAATTATTATAGTTAAAATAAATTTACCGCTGCATGTTATGATTATTGCTTCCAAAATCCTAATTCTAGTTTATTGGTCGTAACCACGCCTAAACTTTTCACGACATCAACAAAACTACTTTCATTATAATTAACAGTAATCACGCCACACCATAAATCATTCGAGCATCTACTCCTATAGAAAAAAATAATAATAAAGAAATCAAAAAGCTACCTAAGCCGCTTGGAAAAAAGTATTGAGCTGTCAAAGTCTATTGTTCGATTTTGAGTTTGGAATTCACACCTCGCGCGCTTTTGTGTTCCATTAATTTTGAATAGAAGTTAAGAACGAGTTGGATATTAAGTTTATGGTCCTTTATGGTGAAATTTTAATTTTATAACTTAATTTTCTTCTTTGTTGTTTTATTTTTATTTCAATCTAGATCATAATAAGATTCACAATACTGTTGTAACTGTTCATTGTTAAAAATAATACTTATACACTAATTCACTTGAAAAATAAATGAAGATCAAAATTGATGACGCTTGTTTTAAAAATATCTGTAGTTATTGTAAAGACGGCATGTTTCTAAGTATGTAGTTGTGTTGTTAGGGGTAAAAAGGGGTTGAAAAGAACCAAACCGAAATCTTATTTTTATGAATAAATCCAAATTAAAAATAATATATGTTTTGTGAACATAAGTGAGCAAAAATGAAACGCTTTCTTAATAGTTGGCGCTTTATAAATATTGGTGAATACAGCGATTGCCCGTTGGTCTAACTAAGACTTGGACATAAAGTTATGTCCATGGTTTAAGATGGTTTTAAAAGTATGTAAAATGTGTCATATAATATAAATTTCCAAAAAAATTACGCTACTTTCAAGGCACTTTTCTTCTGTTCAGTATTTATCTTATTTCATTAAATGCGTATGTTAATTTCGCCATTTTATATAGATTAAATTGTACTGTACAATAGGTATATGAATCTTATTTGATTCACACTATAAAAGTTATTATAGATTTGAAATTATACACAACTTTATAAAGACGTTATGTTTTTTTACTTTGTTACTTTATAATTAACGGTCAACGAAGTGGGCGCGGGTCAGCTAGTACAATACATACGTATAATTGTCATTAAATAATTAAGTATTTGGAACTCCACCCACTTTAATCGACCGTATGGATTTATGGCTTCTTACTGAAATATTAACGAAATACACGGTGTGGATAAAGGCGGAAACATACTTACGTGTCTACGTTATTGTTAGCCCCTTATCTATTACAATTTCGGTTTTATGCACTTTCCCTTGATTGACTTTTACAATCTGCGCGGGAAGAGTGGCAGGTGGCACGTTTTATGTTTTTCTTTCGCTTCCAGACCATCATGGAATCATATTATTAGATATTTGAATATAGTGAATTCTAG
>JADGIL010006033.1:2354-21812 GCA_020352625.1 Cactoblastis cactorum | reverse complement strand
GTAGTGGCTCCATACCACATTAATACAATACAATAACCACATTATGTTTTTTTTAAACCTGTTATTTATTTCAACAATTTAAAATAACGTGTACTTATATATTAAGTAATTTTTCGTAGACACATTATGGAGTAAACTAATCCAGTTAACATTTAAAAGTGTAAATATCAAACACAAAAAATATTTATAGAGTCTATCTATGTAATTTAAAAATGTGTCACTTAATTATTCTCGTTAATGCAAATGCGTCTTTTTACATCCATCCAAAAGTAGACAGAGGAATTAGAGGAGTAGAATTATATTGTTCAACATATATTAAAGAAGATTTTATGAACTTAATTTTTTTTCCCTGGAAAAAAAATATAATTCTAGCGTATATTCCCATTTGCATCTTCGGTTCTGATGCGTCTGATCCCGTGGTATGCTACCTAAACTTGGTAATTTGGAATATTTACCAAGGTTAGGAGGTTAGGAGGTTTATACAAATCTAAATGGTTTTCAGAACTCACAGCTTAACTTGCCTTCCGAAGCACAGATTCATCTTGTTTTCTGAAGAAGACTATTTTCAGCCTATAGTATTCCTATAAAATTCCCATCACAAGTATCTTTCAATTACTTACTGGGAAGTCTTAGCACCATTATTGTCACAAAGATTACTGAAATAAATGCATTTTTTTTAAAATATCCTCCGGATCACAAGGCACACGTCTTTGCCTACTAGACCACGGAGGCAGTATATACTTGACTGGTATATATGGCCAATAACTGCCTAAATCTCAAAGTTCTCTTATAACTTGTACCAAGCAATACAAAAGAATGATGTTTACTCCGCAGATACGCTACTCAGATGTGACGATACGTCACCGCGCCGGTTATAATGGTCGCGCTTGTAGTACATCCCATTAGCGTATCTCTTGGTTGTTACATCTTAGATAGGGCTTCGGTCGATTCTGTGGTATTTCTGTTTTAGTTTTTATTATACAAAGCTGTAGGCAAACTGGCATGCAGCCTACCTATTTGGGAATGGTCACCGCAGCCTGTGAACGTCTGCATCCTGGGCAGGTGATGAATATAAAATTATCAATTAATCATATTCAATACTTTAACCCTTTTTTGAAGAAAACTATGCTCCATTTAGTTGCAACTAAGTAGCGAGCCAAACCGGAGTTTTTGAGTTTTTTTAATTAAATGAAATATAGGAACAAATCATAACGGTTGAGAAAGTTCAAAATTTGAGTTATAGGACAATCTACATATACATATAATAAAATTGTAACTGAGTTATGTCTGTACATAGGAGATATTTAAGAAACCAATATATAAGGGCTGTTTATAGGACCTATAGAAACCAAAACGATTGTTTTTAGAATTTTTGTCTGTCTGCCGAACAGATCTGGATGAAATTTGGCACAGCGATGGACTATGACCTAGATTAAAAGATAGGCTACTTTTTATCCCGGAAAAATGTATGGCTCCCGAGAGATATAATTTATTGTAACCGAGCAAGAGGCTGACAAGATATAGTATCCATTGAGCGGGCGAAGTCGCGGGCTTTAGCTAGTACATAATATAGATAAATAGAAATGCCCATGACCCTATAGCCTATTAAAAAATATTATTTTCCGTCTTGATTCGACCGGGTATCGAACCTTCTCAGTAGCGGACAGGCATACCGACTATTACGCCGAGGTCGTCAAAAAGCAATAATCATCTAATTAAAGTTATTTAATAGACTCATAAGCAAAAACTAACCGTACAAAAAATAAACCCATTTTTAAACATATCATTTGAAATTCTCACGCGTCGAAAATTTATTTCACATTTTTCAAGCCCGAACTCAAACCTTAACCTTTTAAATATAGAGTTCAAAATCTATCTATCCACTAAAAGCTTTTAAGTCGTTTAAGCTTTGCAGTTGAGCAGGTGGATCGTGCAAAAACGCAATGATTTCATGATCATTGTCGTTTGGACGTGATGACGGATGCCCGTGATGCATGCCTTGATAAGCTGGTCGTACTGACAGATAGGGGTCAGCAAGTAGCTTTTTTAGACCTTGAATGGAGCTTAAAAAACCACGTCAGTTAACATGTTGAAAAGGTTTAAACTTTGCGTGTGTCTGTCTGGAGCATTAAAACTCTTCAACTGTTTTGAACGAGTGTTTTACCCATATTGACTCTACGATCAGCCCTTTTAAATTATTGTGTTTATATTTTAACATTTGATTTCTTTTAGCTTTCATTGATATTTCAATGACATTTAAATTTTTGGGATAAGCAATTTAATTATCTTATTAACCGTTCTTTGCTTCCAGAATTGATGATGGTATTTTTGCAATATATCTTCCAAACTATATTATGACTTCAATTTTCTTCTGCGTCAATTCAATACACATTAAAATGGAAATAAATATTTTTTTTCTATAAATTGAGCCCGCAATTTTTTTGGCTGACAAAGTATATATTTTTGCTGACCAATCTAATATGTCAACCAATCTAATCACTCTAATCTAATCTAATAGTCATGGACATAATAGTCATGTATTTAATTAATTTTCTTGTTCGATTGAACAACACAGAATAGTAACAATGCAAGCTAAATCGTGTAATACACATAAAAATATTTACTGAAGGCGAAGATGTAATTGAAGGAAGGTTGTTAAAACTGCTATAATCAATTGTACACGACTTAATTACTAGTGTAACCAAACTTAAAACATAATGCCAAACTCATACTGGGCGAGTATAAAATTTCAATAAAGAAAGTGTTAAAATATCATCAAATTTACTGTTTTGTTCGAATAAAAGTATACATAACATGACAGTCTTGATTTTTTTTATTTCAGAGGGAGACACGAGATGTTAAGTGATCACCGCCACCCATAGACAACTGCAACACCCGCGGGGTTACAGAAGCGTTGCCGGCCTATAAAAAACCTCCGCCCTCCCCATTCTGGGAAGGCGGAGAAGTTGGGCCCCCGGCTCTCCCACTCACCGGACGGAGCATGGCGGCTGATAGCCGCCATTCAGGCGTCGGTCTTCTGTGGGAGTGTAGTATTTCCCCGGAGGAGCCGGCCCATTCATGCTGCAGGCTAACAAAGCAAGCAGCAGGCTCCACACCACTACAAATAGTGGCTCTATACCACAATTTTTTTGAAAATTAATAAATTAATATAAAAGTTCTAAGTTATTGTGTATGTATAACTTTGTTATAGTTTTTTTTTATTATTATAGTTACTTAATCTATATATTTTTTTATTTTCACTGTTTTATGTAGTTATCTAAAAAATTGTGAAACTAAAGTCCTCACATAAAACAATGAAAATAAAAAATATATATAATATATTGATTAAGTCAATAAGATATTGTCTAAATCTCAATAGGCACTATGTAGTGAATAGATTATATGTATTATTTCCTGCTTGTACATAAACAGCAACAATTTTTGACTACTTATTATCAAGGTTTTATTAACTTTTATTTATTCTCAAAATTTTACAAATAAACGTTATAAAATTGAACTATAATTTCAGTCAAACAAGATTTAACGAATGTAACTATACAAATCGCACAATGTAGAACATTTCTAAAAGGTCACTAAAACGCCTTCTTCGGTCCGCTACTAATGTATCTCGACAGTTATTTATCAAGTTAATAGAACTCGAACGGTGCTCGCAATTATCAAGAATGCGTGTCATGATTGGCTGGAATTTTACTGATATTACATTTGTCATCTGTCAAACTAGTCACCATTCCACAATGACGGTATAGTTTACGATATAAACAGCTTTGTTTGACATAAAAATAACATATTTGTGTTAAACTGTATTACGGGGAAAATGGTGTAACAAGAATTTACTTATTTGTTAAGTTTCATGTTCCACAGACAGATATGTACATTGTACAATAAATTATCACGTGTTATTTTTCTTAACGGGGTAGATAGAGTCTAAAAATTCTCGTTTAGATTAATAGTGGGCTTTTGTTGGAATAGGAATTCAGATATAGCGAAAGGTTCCGTTGTGCCGCCTTTGAGAAGAATTTCCTGTTTATGTTTTAGAACTTCGTAGATTTACAATCTACGAAGCAGGTTGCACATTCTTCTATGATCTTTTGCTCCCATACGAGCATAAAAAAATAATGAAACTAATAAAATGTAAAAAAAATATTATGTAATCCGCTATTTAGTTTCACGAATATGTTCGTCAAAATAAACTATGAAAAAAAGAATAACTGTCGTAAAAATACACGTATTATGCAAAAATTTATATAATCGAATATAAATCATATAAGGATACAAAGAACTTATATTTTTTAAACTGATTAAGTAAAAAACTGTCTCTTCTTTTTGCCTTCTTCAACAATTTTTAAAATAGTCGAGATTACCATAGTAGGTCTCTTTCCTCTAAATATAAAACGAACCAATGTTACATTTGTAAGACAATTTTAATTGGTTTCTAAGTGTTAATAGCTGTGTCGAAACGGACGTCGATTTCCGTTTGAGCCCGTGGGTTTTTAGCGTCTTTCTTAATAGTTGGTCATCGACAGTTGGTATTTAAAATATTCCTAAAAAAGAGTATTGTTTTAAACTGACGTTTTTGTTTCTGATGCAAGTAAATAATTGATAGAAAAATTGTATGACGAAGAATTTCACTTGTTAATTTGAAGTTTATTCGAAACTGTGATTCGAAAATGATTATTTTATATGATTCAAAATGAAGTCAGTCGCACAATAGGTACAAGCGAATTTGTCCCCCTACCTAACGCATCATCGCGAACGCGGCGCGCGGCGAAGAGGGCGGCGCGGGCGGCGGCAGACCTCAGTGCACAAGGAACAGCCGCGCGCCCTTTCAGGGCCTTCTGAATAGGTCGAAACGGTCGTCGGCGTTACCGACTAAAATTAACGTGAGTAAACCGGGGATATACCAGTTATTTTATACTCGTACCAAGTCATTAAATTAAATCATTTTCTTTTCATTGTCAAATTTGGGGGGATAGATAGAGACAAAATGTAGCCTATGTAACTCTACCTCCACATAAAAATCACACTGATTCATTGTTGCGTTTTGACGTGAAAGACGGACAAACAAACAAACACACTTTCCCATTTATAATATTATATTATATATATAACTAAGCATTTGTAGTTCTAATCTAGACTACCTGTCTAGATTAGAACTACAAATGCTTAGTTACTTTTCCACTAAGAAAATAATACCACAATTCGAGTAATGCCCCAAAAGGTCACGATTTTAGCTCCACTATATGACGTCATTTCTATGTTGTCATACGAGTTATGCCCAAGGTTGGGCAACATCTGGATGGTGGGTGGGACGGCCAGCCAGGGTCGTTGAGTCAGACCCTGAAGGTGGAGGTGGGTGGGAACACATTTCTTGCTTTAAAAATAAAATTATGAATTTAATGCAGGAGTAGGAATGCCGGTCGATTTGCAGAATAAATTAGTTTTGAAATACGTATAACCACAAAAAAGAAAAAAATCGTTACGAGCTTTTTAAGCGTCTTTTTGTGTATATGAAAACTAGCTAACACATCAAATTAACATACTATAATAATATTATATTGTGTTTTTCATAAATAAAATAAATCGATCTAACTTTCTGTACTCGCGGCTTCGTTCCCATGGGTATTTTAGAACTTGACCACCCCATAAACCTTTTTAGAACTTCCATAAATATATGAAGACCAAAATTAGCTAATTCGTCATTCTAGTCTTTATAGAAACTAAATCCAAATTCATTCATCGTAGTGGTATTTGCCTGCTGCTTGCTTTTTTAGCCTGCAGCATGAATGGGCCGGCTCGTCCGGGGAGTACAACACTCCCACAGAAGACTGACGCCTGAATGGCGGCTATCAGCTTCCTTCTTTTATTTTTTTATAGGCCGGCAACGCTTCTGTGACCCCGAGGGTATTGCAGTTGTCTATGGGCGGCGGTGATCAGTTAACATCACCGTTGCCTCCCCTCTCACATAAAAAATTGCGATTTTAGAGCAAGAATGCAACTAAAGATTTATTTCTTTTTTTTTTATAATAAACTCTTTTTCTCGACTTTTTTATAATCATAAAAAGCTTAAATGCGACGCTACGAAGGGCCTTCAATATTTATCGGGAAATTCATTATACTACTTTTGTTGAAATTCAAACCTTAAAATAACCATGGTAAAGAACATTTTACAATGTAACATTCAGAATTGATTTCGGCCGCAGAACAGATCCTATTATTTAAAACTATTAAAGCTTGTCTTCCGGAGAAATGCAGCAGAGATGCAATAGTTTCTTGGATTTTACGGCACCGTACATTTCTTTGAACTGCATATTGTGCCTTGAAACTATTTATTACACTATTATTGAAGAAAGTTCTGGAGTTTAAAACGAATGGAGATTCATTGTGGTTTTTGGAAAAACAGTTTCGAAGAAAGTTTATGCGAGAATAATTCTGTACAAGTACAACTACGGTGAAAATAGACATCTAAGATATTTGGTAGACACTTAAAAGTTTGTGGAACACTTTACAGGAAATCTATGTATACTTATATAATGCATGTCTAGTTATATATGATGACCTCCGTTGTTTAACGGTTAACGTTCCTGACCGCTACTCAAGAGATCCCGGGTTCGATCCCCGGTCAGATTATGATGGATAATGACCTTTTACTGATTGGTCTGTTTTGAACTGTGTTTGTTTATAATAAACGGCCAACGAAGTGGGCACGGATCAGCTAGTATTTGAGCCGCTCAGTGCACACATNNCAATTATGCATTCCACATTATGTATTTGAATTCATATTATCAGAGGAATTTTTTAAAAAAATAAGTATATATTACACATCGCTTTTCTCAACTTTTCGTTTTATTTTAGTTTAAGTCAGTTTAAGTTAATCGATGTGTGCACTGAGCGGCTCATTTAATAATATTGATTCTATTCCATTCTACACTCCTTGTAAGGAAGGATGTGCGCAACCTGCGATGCGGTTAGAAACAGTGTACGCCGCTATCGATTACCACTCGATACCAGAGGCGAGATATATCGATTACAGGTCATTGGATAATATCTGCCGTTAATCTGTTTTGTTGCGATATTTTTTAAAGTGTATTAGATCTTGGATAAATAGTATTAAGTATCATATTTATGGATGGAGTTTTAGGGATTCGTACATAAGGAAAAAAAAAGTAATAATAATATAAGACAAAATAAGAACCATAAAAGGGCAAAATGGAATCATAATACTAAAACTTCGCCGCCCGTTCGTCGTCTGTCCGTCTGTCACCGGGTAGTAAACGCTATAATGAGACAGTTGAAATTTTCAAAGTTGATGTATTTTTATTCCTAATGTAAAAAAAAAAATAACTGTAAATCTTAACTTAACTTAAAAGAGTATAAAATTCCTTTGCGTGTAGTGATTAAACCGCGATAAAATCCGTTAAATTTGTTTCATTTCAATGTCTAATATTCGCGTAAACTTAAGAAATAATTAGTAAATCTTAACTTTAACAATGTTCTCTGGACCATTGTGTCACTTACATAATACGATAATTATGCAAATATGTTATTGCAAATAAGAAAATACAAGTTGCTGGCCCACCGCGTATAAGAAAAATCCCTGTTTTGATCCCTTGATTGACTTTTACTATCTACGCGAAACTAGAAGCTGTTTTTGTTTCATATTTTCACTTTTGTCTAAAAATAATATCATTAACCAACCACAGCATTAAAGAATATGTTTTCTTCATATTAAGTAATCTTACATATCTACAACAGCGGAAATCTTCGCGGGATGTGGCTATATTCACGCAATTCACGATAAATAAATCGATTGCGCTCGCGTTGGCATCTGTATCGATTAACGATTGAGTCGAGGCATTCATTGATTCCGTGCATTATAATTTATTTCCGAGAAATGAGTCGATGTATGCGTGTGAAGTTTTGATCTCGATTATGATCTCTGTATGAAGATTAAATTCTCAGTAATGGAATTGTTTGTCCATTCTATACAAATATCTATATACAGACAATAAAATTGTAACTGAGCTATGTCTGTACATGGGAGATATTTAAGAAAAAACTATATAGGAGCTCTTTATCTAGCCTATAGAAGCCAAAACGTTTGTTTTTAGAATTTTTGTCTGTCTGTATGTTTGTACGCGCATCACACAAAAACTACCGAACGGATCTGGATGAAATTTGGCACAGCGATGGTCTATGACCTAGAATAAAGGTAGTTTACTTTTTATCCCGAAAAAATGTACGATTCCCGAGGGATGTAATTTTATGTATTGCAACCAATATTGTAAAATCTACGCAGACGAAGTCGCGGGCATCAGTTAGCCTTGATATAAAATTACATTACATAGAGTGCATTGAATAATAAAAATATAATATTCAAGTAAAATTGATCTCTTTTATATGTGAATCATGGTTATAATTTTCATGTATAATATTTCAATAAAAAATAAATCATATTTGCGTATTAGCAGTAAGTATTATATAATCTGTGATATTAGTATGTATTCCGGATGTCTCTTCTAATATTGTCCCCCTTTCTAAGTACACATAAATAAAACACATACACACACATGCACACACTCAATTACATACAAATCTAACCAAATTGATTGCAAATTCGTCAATCGCAGCATAATTGTCTGGTATTTAACTAGGCATACAGTTAAATAAACGAATATTTATTGAAAAAATCACATAAATTTAGTTAGCCCCAAACTAAGTTCAAGAATATATTTGGGACACTGACTCAATGACACTTTATTTTCATTACATACATAAAGATATAAAAAAATAAATCCAAGAAATTTGTACATAAAAGAAAAAAGGTATGTAAAAACTTGAATGTAATTTAATTGTAGTGGACTGTATATGTAAGCTGGTAATAATAATATCCACGAGTTCTGAATACGTACGTGTTGCTTTATTGAGAGATTGTACAAGAAGGTAAGAAGGAAGTGATTCACATCAATGTTGCCCTATAAAGAAATAATTTACAAAAATATTTTAATGTTGGCAATCCAACAAGGTAGGTGTTTAAAAAAATAAGTTATATAAACGAAGCTACAAGCAAGTCTCATTACATAGTCTCGACACCTCGGATTGGAGTTCTGATTGGGTCATAGAGGAAATGATTAATGGTCTGGGGTCAGAAGTCATTTTAATAAGCTTGCTATAGCTTTAATTGGTAATCTGTAAGATGTGTTGAAGTCTAGGCAATAGAATATCTTGGTATTTCTTCATTACTGTAGTACATGTAGTAGTCGCTTTCCGCTGTCTGCCCCTATATATGTTCAGATTTTTTACAACGAAACGGATTTTTCTGTTTACTTATGTGTAACTATTTATTGAGCTCCGACGTTTCGGATACTTTTCAGCATCCATCTTCACGGAAGACTGAGGTGGGGTGGTCTCTAAGCTTCACAAGTGTGGGTTATTACAAGCTTCTGTTTTGAAAATTATTTATGTGTCGTTCCGATTCACACAATATGCACTCACAGTGTCTGGAAGTTTGACTGTGTTGTGTTTAACATTGGGTTTCATTGCCTTTAATAGTGGTAGTATAAATTCCTTTGTGTGTAGTGATTAAACCGCGATAAAATCCGTTAAATTTGTTTCATTTTAATGGATTTTGATTACTTTTTTTTAAATAGATTGGGTGATTCACAAGGAAGGTTTTTAAACCCGTGTAAAGCCGGGGCGGGTCGCTAGTATTAGTTATAATTTACAAACACTTATAGAAATATCTTCCATGAGAATCACTATATCTATTAAAACACCGCATCAAAATGCGTAGCATAATTTTATACATTTAAGTATACATAGAGACAGAGAGCAGAAAGGGACTTTGTTTTTTACCCGACTGCGGTAGAAGGCGGGTTATTACTACGTAGTGATGATGATCTTACAAGTTTCTCCACAATACAGTAATCTCTAGCTAAGCGTTATACAAACAGACGGATACGCGAACCGGTAGTGTATCCGTAACTTGGTGAACTTGTCGACATGTTAATTTGTTTGTCCGTTCGACAGTCAGAAACTAGTTTTTGTGTACTTGAGATGATATGTGTGTTATTGTCATAATACCAAGGTAAGGAAACTGATAAATTAATTAGCAATTCAATTATGATGATTAGAGTTTCAGTCGCGATAATGATATTCGTCGCTATAAAATTTTAAATTGATTTAGCGTTAGAATAATTATTTAGCAAGCCCATTTACTAATAACTATTTCATTTTATCTATTACTAGCACTAGCTTTTGCCCGCGGCTTCGCTCGCGTAGAAAGAGCCAAAAAGTAGCCTATGTCACTCTTCAGCCCTTCAACTATATCCACAAAAAAAAATCACACTAGTCCATTGCTCCATTTTGACGTGAAAGACGGACGGACGGATGGACGGACAGACAGACAGACAGACAGACAAACAAACACATTTTCCCATTATAATATTAGTATAGATTATATAAAAAAATAGGTCCTGGAGCCCTGTGCTAAGTCAAGGCTTGTGTTAAAGGAACTCCATATTCACAATTGATATTACTTATATATTAATATAAATAAACATACAGACAGCCAACGCCGGCCGGCAACGCTCCTGTGATCCCCCGGGTGTTGCAGGTGTCTATAGGCGACGGTGATTACTTAACATCACGTGACCCGCCTGCTCGTTTGCCTCCCTCTGCCATAAAAAAGACAGACAATTTTCAAAACAATTAACAACCTTTTTGACCTCTTAGGACTTAAAAGGACCCCCAATTTTTTTTCTAATAAACAACCTAGCTTTGTCTGTACATGGGAGATATTTATATCTCAAACGAACATACACACATACACAGCTTGGTTTCAGTGTTATTATATGTATAGATTTATGTATTTAACCTTACATTACCTTACATAGGGTCATCGCGCTAAGAATAATTGCTGACAGCATTCTGCTACCAAAGACACATTTTTTTAATATTAATTCAAATAACACGGAGCTTATGCCGTAAGTATAAAGTTCAAATTCGTCTAGCAAAGCTGTGTATAGTCTATGGTACCACTTGGAGGTGGCATTGACATAATACGTGATCTGTCGGAACGGTTGATGCAATTGTAGATTTGAGACTCGGACGGCATGCCTAACAATTTTAATGATGTGTTTTAAAATAAATAGAATAAGAACTATTATTGCATGTCAAATTGTATTATGTTAGTTTTATAGTTTTTAAACAATGAATTTCATGAATGTTCTCGAAAAAGATTTTATTTAAATTGAATACCAGAAATGAATACCACTGGTATTTATTTCAATTCCAAAATTTAAATTGACTCCCCCGTGGTGTAATGATTAATGTGTCTGACCGCTACTCAGGAGATCCGGATTCGATCCCCGATCAGACCATGATGGAAAATCACCTTCTTCTGACAGGGCTTGGACTTGTATGTTAATTTATATATGTTTTAAAATATTGTATTGTTGAGTTAGTATCTCATAACACAAGTATCGATCTTACTTTGCGGCTAACTTAATTTCTATGTGATTCATCCTTATAATAATATATTTATTTAATATATTCTCTATCCCGTATATCATGATACATAGTATATCCTATCCTATACTATTAAACGAGCAATATTGATAAAAAATAACGAGCGGATCTCGGTCGCCCAGGTACTTATTATTTATTTATATTACAATACATTTGAAAAATATATATGTACAGGTTTCTTTAATTTAAAATAAATAACAATAATAGTTTTTATACTGGCCACAAAGAGTGCGATAAAAAAATAATATATTTAAAAAAGTAACAAAAGAATTCAATTGCTTTTTTCATTATTACTGTTGTCAATTTTCCCCGCTATATTTATACGTAAAATACAGATGTAATGTTTTAAGTTTATTTAAAAAAAAACAGTTTATATTTTAATTGCCACTACACATAGTTTTATTTAACATATAGTGCATCAATATAGTTTATATTTTTAAATAAAAAAACATGATTCAAAATAAACATTATAGATAAAACTCTCGTGTTCAATAGTTACTTTCCTTTTCAATTTGATATCACTTTCCTTACCATTGTTAGAACTGTGTATCCAAAATTGATTTGCTTTTTACTTGACTGAGGTAAAAAAAGTTAAAGATTTCATTTTTTATTTTCATGGTCTCTTAGATAGTAATCATTTTAAAGTATTTGTCTGTTTGTACGTGTTTTAGATCAAGCTAGTGAAAGTTTATCTTGTCACAATTATACAGTAAAAAAAATCTGTAGATATGTCATAATTTCATAAATTTAATTTCCTTCCATGCTGGTCTGGGAGCGAAAAAAAAAGCAGAATGTGCTGGATGCTTCTCTTACTGCGCAGATTGTAAAAATCAATCAAGGGAATGATGAAACAGTCAATCATTAAACAAGAATTCACATAGGCGATAGGCTAGCAACCTGTCACTAATTGTGAATCACATTTCCACCAATAACACCATCATTTTGGTGAGCGCGGCCTTTGAGTTTTGAGACTCTTGGCTCTGTCTACCCCGTAAGGGATAATGACGTAAATATCTGTATTTTCACGGAAAATTTTTATTGTTAACAAGGAGCGAGTTCGACTAGCTCCTGATCATCCATTAGACCACTTTTTTATTTTACCTCTCTTTATTAGTCAACTAGCTTATGCCCGCGACTTCGTCCGACCAATGGGTACTATAATATCTTATCAGCCCCTTGCTCGGTTGCAACAAATTATATCCCTCGGAAACCGTACATTTTTCCGGGATAAAAAGTAGCCTATCTTGTAATCTAGATCATAGTCGATCGCCGTGCCAAACATTCAGATCTGTTCGGTAGTTTTTGTGTGATGCGCGTACAAACATACAGACAGACAGACAAATGAAAATTCTAAAAACAATCGTTTTGGCTTCTATAGGTCCTTTAAAGAACCCCTATATATGTTTTTCTTAAATATCTCCCATGTACAGACATAGCTTAGTTACAATTTTATTATATGTAAGTATAGATTAAATAAACAAAAAATCCAATTATTTTTATTCGTCTCCGATGACTATGATGTCATACTTGATAATACGGTTTTTATAGCTTGCCAAGCTAATTTACCATTTCAGAATGCGACTTATCAAGATTTAAATTCTAATGTAGTGAATGTGCGTTTATTTACGGAATTTAATCAAACAGACGATCAGAGGATTAAATTATAAATACTAGACACCGGATAGAGAAGTTTGTGTTCCTTAAAGCTATTTTTTTTAATGTCAGAGTGAGGCAAACGAGCAGGCGGGTCACGCGATGTAAAGTGATCACCGCCGCTCATAGACAACTGCTACACCTGCGGGGTTACAGAAGCGTTGCCGGACTATAAAAAACCCCTTTGCTTGCTTTTTTAGCCTGCAGCATGAATGGGCAGGCTCGTCCGGGGAAGTACCACACTCTCACAGAAGACCGACGCCTAAATGGCGGCTATCAGCCGCCATGCTCATTGCTCATTGTCCGGTAAGCGGGAGAGCCGGAGGCCCAACTTCCCCGCCCTCCCCAAATGGGGAGGGCGGTTTTTTTTATAGGCGGTGTTGCAGTTGTCTATGGGCGGTGGTGATCGCTTAACATCGCGTGACCCGCCTGCTCGTTTGCCTCCCTCTGACATAAAAAAGACATTAATGTCCAACATTGTTAATTAATATTGCTCCCCATCTAATACAATAGTTCAGTCTACTATCTTCCGACTACTTGACAAGTATAACGATACACACTTCAAATGTTACATTATGTTGTTGATAAATGGTATTACAGATGCATTTATTACTCGATTTATGTTTAGCACAGACACCAGCACAATCTACATTTAGAATCATTGAAAATTCGCCTCTATTTCTGAAGAATAGAAGAAGTCCATGTTAAGAATAGGCCGTGAAGAATAACTGTACTTGTAGTTGAGCGTACTGGCTACAAGACAAGAAGGCATAGTATTATGAATGGTAGAAACTTGTTTTAGATGACAGACTAAGTCTAGTGGTCTAGATGTTCGTTTTAGTTTTGTTCTGTTGGATTGACATGTATATAAATAGTGGGTTTGAATCTCGAATACATTGTTTTTATAATTTTTAGGGGAAAATCAGAATCCTATTTCTAACCCTCCGTTGTCCGTATGTCTGTCTTTAACCAAGCTGTATCTCATAAACCGTGATAGATACTTAGGTAGTTGAAATTTGCACGATTATGATAATGTGTTGCCGATATTAACAACAGCAAATATAAAAAAAAATGCGCAAAATAAATATTTGAGGGGACTCCCATACAACAAACGTGATTTTTTGTTTTTTTTTATAAAAAAATGGTACGGAACTCTTCGTGCGCAAGTTAGATTCGCCTTTCACCAGTTATAAAAAGTTTACGTTGGTTAGTGTTGATCTAATGTTAATTGATATTTATAGTTATACTTAGTTTTTTATGTTTAAAAAGTTAAATAAAAAGACAATATTTTAATAAATCTAACAAAAATTTGAGAAGTACAATGTAGTTTACGCGTTGGAAATTCTTGAACGGCAAAGTTAACCATAAAGATTGCTTCACCCTGATGTAACTTTAATTGTAAAGATTATATGCAAAAATATTCCACTCTGACTGAGATAGTCCATAAGTCCGTAAAACGTTAGAACAATATAAATAGTATATACGCATATATTTACTAACCGATAAGGCAACTAGGATTATCTTTATTACGCTGCCCTAGAAAGAGATTTTTATAATGTCTTTTTTTTAAAGGGAACCGCCTTCGATAAACCTCATCTTTTGAAGTCAGTTAAAATACTGTTTGCATTACATGCTTTTATTTAATTGTATGCAAATATATAATAAAAGATCTTTTAAATCTTAAATAACAGAGAGTCCCGATTCGATCCCCGGTCAGGTCATGATGAGAAATGGTATATTTGCTACTCATAAAGACAAATATAAATCATATTAGAAGGCGGAATGTGGCCTTAACTAGTTAAAACTAGTATGACAAGCCTCCCCGAAGGCGGAAAAATGTTTGGAGTCCAGTAACCTATTTATTTCCTTTTTTTATGTCAGAGGGAGGCAAACGGGCAGGCGGGTCACGCGATGTTAAGTGATCACTGCCGTCCATAGACAACTGCAACACCCGCGGGGTTACAGATGCGTTGGCGGCCTATAAAAAACCCCCGCCTTCCCCATTTGGGGAGGGCGGAGAAGTTGGGCCTCCGGCTCTCCCACTCACCGGACAGAGCATGGCGACTGATAACCGCCATTCAGGCGTCGGTCTTCTGTGGGAGTGTGGTACTTCCCCGGACGAGCCGGCTCATTCATGCTGCAGGCTAAAAAAGCAAGCAGCAGGCTCCATACTACTCATCAAAATACTTAATAGAAGTTAACATTCCAGTAATAATGTCTTATAGTAATCACAAACTTATTGAAGTTTACAACCAGCACCTAAACAAACAAACAGACACCGCAAAACCACTGAAATTACTTGATTACTTTATACACGTAATTTCTGAAGTAACCGCTCCTTCTAAGTTTACGAGATAATATTTCTCATCGAAATTTTATGTGTTTGTTAATTTGAAAACTTTGAATACAACCACAGAAATCAATCCATGCTTATTTTTTATGTCAGAGTGAGGCAAACTAGCAGGCGGGTCACGCAACGCGATGTTAAGTGATCACCGCCGCCCATAGACAACTGCAACACCCGCGGGGTTACAGAAGCGTTGCCGGCCTATAAAAAACCCTTGCCCTCCCCAATTCAGGAAGTAGGGCCTTCGGCTCTGCCACTCACCGGACGGAGCATGACGGCTGATAACCGCCATTCAGGCGTCGGTCTTCTGTTGGAGTGTGGTATTTCCCTGGACGAGCCGGCCCATTCATGTCGCAGGCTAAAAAAGCAAGCAGCAGGCTCCATACCACTACAAAATCATGAAGAGAAAATTTTCATTTTTTTTTTTCCAAAATCTCTCAAACCGCTACAAGCGTCTATTACTCAAATATCATCGACGACACCTGAAAGGCGGCTATCAGCCGCCATGCTCCGTCCGGTGAGTGGGAGAGCCGGAGGCCCAACTTCAACTTCCCAAACAGGGAGGGCGGGGACTTTTTAAAGGCCGGCAACGCTTCTGTGACGCGGGTTTTGCAGTTATCTATAGGCGGCGGTGATCACTTAACATCACGTGACAAGCCTGCTCGTTTGACTCCCTCTTACATAAAAAAAAGAAATCCCTTCAATGAATTAGTTTCTTTCGATTTAAGTACTCGTATCAAAATACAAGATTGGCTAAACCTTTTTGTGTTCAAGTTACAAAACCTGTGTGACACAGTGTTGCGTCTATATCATGGCACGATTCTATGTATGTATGTCTGTTTGTTACGTCAGTTGATATATAGTCAAAGTGAACTGATCTAATTTGTCGTTGAATGATGACATTTACGTCTCGATTGTAGTACGTTACTATAATTACATTTTATCTTTAACAGAGTCTTCATAATAACAAGTAAATAAATTTAAAATTAAAAAAAGCATTATAACAAAACACACGTCTAACTTACCTCTCTTTGTACGTTGAGGGATAAAACATAGCTAAGAACACCCTCTAGTATCTAAGTTGGTTCATACGTTTGGGAGATATACCACAGACAGAATGACACACACACTTTAACCTTATAACACCCCTCATTTTGCGTCGGGGGTAAAAACTAGTTTAAAAAAGAATTAAATTGATAAGTAGTATTTAAGCGGTTTACTGTCTGGTCTACTGTCTAGTTTACTGTCTGTCTGGTATATGACTGTAAAGGTAAAACTGTGGATTGTACAGATATATCATTTCTTTATCTTTTACGGGGAAGACAGAGCTTAGTCTCAGTGGTTTTAGTGACTGATTTGACAACTTTTGGTTTTGAAATAGTTCTAGATGTCTAAGAAAGGATTAAAGGGAGCGTACATCAAAAAATTCCCACGAGAACAAAGCCGCGGGCGCTACTAGTTGTATATTGTTCTCGAATCTTCCAAGTTTAGACTGCAAGTTACTTTACGATTCTAATAATGCTACACCATATAATCTTCAGTCCATGATACCCACAAATTATTGCTTAATGTAAAATTGTACGTCATATGATCAGATAAGCCACCATGGCGAAACGGCTCATGTTAACTACTTGACCTATGCTTACACCGTGATATTCCGAATTCAATGATAGACCACTCGAACACAATAGCAGTAACTACCTCGTTATGATACGGTGTGATTACTGTTTTGTGAGTATCTGATGTATCGAATCAATCAGCTTGTACGATGATCGTAAATTTTGTTATTAATATATTTGATACTAGCCGATCCGTACCCATTTCTTTGTGCGATAAAATAAAGCCTATAGAACTTCTGAATAGTAGCTCTCTGATTGTGAAAGAAGTTTCATGATCGGATCAGTGTTTCCAACTCTTGGCTCTGTTAAAACTTCCTTGGGAATATCTCTAACTTTGATCTCTAACTATCCTTGGGCATACTTATTACTTTTAGACTTTGTTTTATAGGTACTACGAGCCGACCGTGCCACTTCATTGCGGGTAATAATGTAGCTTATAGTACTCTTAAATAGTGTAGTTTCTGATTGTGAAAGAATTTTCATAATCGGTTCAGTATTTCCGAAGATACCTTAAAAATAAATAAAATAAATAGGGACAAATCACACAAATTCAATTAGCCCCAAACTAAGTTCGAGACTTGTATTATGGGATACTAACTTAACGATACTATATTTACTAATAAATACATATGTATTTAGATAAACATCCAAGACAGGCCAATCAGAAAAAGGTCATTTTCCATCATGACCTGACCGGGGATCGAACCCGGGACCTCCTGAGTACTGGTTAAGTACATTAACCGTTACACCACGGAGGTCGTCAAATCATCAAGGCATGTTAGTAAATCATCTACTTTTTCCAATGTTAAAAAATCAATAATGTCAATTTACACAACTGACCACAGTACAGCGCGCAGACAAAGATCTGCTTACTTTCTCTGACCATAATGTGCTGTACAGGAACTGATGGATTTATATGTATGTATGAGAGTGAAAGTTGCATGGGTAATAGGAAGTCTGTGCGACTGATTGTAAGTAATTATATTACAGTTTCTGTTTGGTTGGTTACCGAATGAAACAAATGTTTCTAAGTATCTTAATTAATAAGTGTCGTTCAATGAAAGATTTTTGGCTTTAAAAATGATCTTAAGTTTTTCTTAATCATTTTTGACGATCTTCGTGGTGTAATGGTTAGCGTACTTGACCGATACTCAGGAGGTCCCGGGTTCGATCCCCGGTCAGGTCATGATGGAAAATGATCTTTTTCTGATTGGCCTGGGTCTCGGATATTTATCTGCATATGTATTTATTATAAAATATAGTATCATTGAGTTAGTATCCCATAATACAAGTCTCAAACTTAGTTTGGGGCTAACTGAATTTGTGTGATTTGTCCCTATATATTTATTTATTTATTTAATCATTTATTTTCACACTTCTATTGAAGAATCAGAAGTCGCCTATCAGCTCATGATATAACGTAGAGATATCTTAATGAACTGTTCCATATGTATAATCATAGAGATAGAGATACGATAGTAGTGGGTTCAAATCCTACGTGCATATTTGCAAGAAAGTATTTTTCAGTTTGATTTGTGATATTGCTAGCTTAAATCACCCCATTATTCGGGAAGAAAGATGATTTCTTGCTTCGAAAGGCATGTTAAGCTGTAAATTCCATATTTAGCGTGTGTACAAATAAACATATCCTAGGATTGGTTTTGGTTTATTTACCCTTTGGGTTGCACAGGTCACACTGTAATTGCTCAGTTTAAAAACCAGATAATTATAACAAACCGACCCATGCCCACTTTGTCGGGCTTTAATTATATTTCTGTGACGAAATTATGTTGTGTACTTCTTAGCAGACTTTTTTGGAAAACTAATAGAGACCAACATTTTTGATGAACATTATGTTCGTCTATACCGAACCGTTTATTCAGCGCATGCCGGTAAAGCATTACATCTTGCCTAATTTCCGCTGACTTGAATATAGCCATTATTTTTTCTGAACTTTTATTCAATCATAATAAAATATAGCCCATAGCACTCTAGAATAGTGTAGCTTTCTAATTGTGAAAGAATTTTCATGATCGATTTTTTTTATGTCAGAGGGAGGCTAACGAGCAGCCCGGTCACGAGATGTTAAGTGATCACCGCCGCCCATAGACAACAACACTCGCGTGGTTACAGAAGCGTTGCCGGCCTGTAAAAAACCTCCGCCCTCCCCATTTGGAGAGAAGTTGGGCCCCCGGCTCTCCCACTCACCGGACGGAACATGACGGCTGTTAACCGCCATTCAGGCGTCGGTCTTCTGTGGGAGTGTAGTACTTCCCCGAACAAGCCGGCCCA
>JADGIL010006029.1:2794-39670 GCA_020352625.1 Cactoblastis cactorum | reverse complement strand
TACGGTAATATATGTTTCCCATACTTTAGGTATAGCTCAAGATACTGCGAGCCTTATAAAATTTTTAATGTGTAAGACAATTTGTTATAAAATTGATTCTTTTATAAATTACTTTTACTATATTTAGATAATAAAATATTTAATATAAAATAGACCTTTTGATTAGTTAAATAAAAAAAAATTAAGCATTATATTTCTTTACCAGACTAATGTTTTTGTGTAAATTAACTAAATTTAGAAGTACGTATCATCTATTTTAACCAAGATAAAGGTTTAAGATAAATGCTGTTTAATAAGCCTTTACATTGTGCTTCTTCAGAATTATTTATTTAAACATTTAATTTGTTTGTAAATCTCATATTTATTTATTGGGTTCTTTACATACTTTGAAGTTTCCCCTTTGGTTCAAAAAAAAAACAATAAGATCTTAAGTTATGTGTAAGTTTACATTTTAAGGTATTTATATTTAAATCACAATAAAACCCAACTTAAATAAGTTTTTTTCTATTTAATATCATTTGTACAGTTGTTTATTTTATATTTTATTGGTTTCTTTTTAAAGATAAGGTTTTAAAGTCCAAGTTATAAATGTATTTCAAATTTATTTTAATTTTTAAATTTAGTTTTGTAAATAATAAACTTTCTATCCGTATTATTAAAGATGTTTATAGATTGAAAAAAATATTTAAAAAACTTTATAGCGTTTGCATAAAGATTCAAAGAGATTTTTGTTTGTAAATATATTATAGATTAATTTAAATTTGAAAGTAATTTAATTTAAACCAAAGATAAAAATTATATAACAATAATTAATAAAGATATCAAATTCAAACTATTTAATCACTATTAAGCAATAATCAAAATAAAAATACTATCTGTCAAGTATATATTCCTCTTTGTCATAATCATTGTTATAAGAATTTAGATCAAAGAGTCCGATCCTTACTGACATATCATAAAATACTGTGGTATTACGATTAATATCATTTCGATAACAAATATCACATGGTTGTATAACCGAGTATCCTACAATAGTTCCGCATCTGAGGCATGCATTATCTTTGATATCACATAAACAATACTTTGACCTGTACACTTCATTAATCTTGGTTAGATTTTTACAGTCTTCGTTGCTAACAAATGAAAGAACGTGTGGGTTTAAAACCAAATAAGCCCTCGTATGCTTTATATGCAAGAATGTTTGAGCATTCAAAGCAATATAAAGTGAAGATGACGGTCATCTCTTCTTTGGGCTTCATTTCTTGTACGCGATACATATTCTTGTGAATTTAAAGCTTATATATCTTTAATTCAATTTTTTAATAAATAACTTTTGAAAATACATAACATCTATGTTTCTTCATTTCTTAATTAAAACTAATTTAATTTATTGATAAATGAAATCATTTTGCACTGATTACGACTTTTACAAATTTGTAATGAAATATCGATTATGATAGATCAAAGTTAATAAAATAAAATCAGATTTGATTTTTTACTTATTTATAGATTCTAAAACACTTTCAAGAAAGGTGGTAGGTCCTGAAATAATTTAAAAAAATTTTCACATATTTATAAAACAATTCTGTTATAATAACACAATTTGTTATTTGTAAATCAAATAAATAATTCATAATTATCATAAAAAATTTAATATTTAAAGAATCAATTGACTTGAAACAAAGTTTTTTTATTTTTATAGTGAAATTTTATAAAATCAATACAATTTAAAAATTTTATAAATAAATTTTATTATCAATTTGATTCTTCATGAACAAAGTTCTCGATTATGAAAAAGTCATACTTAATTAATTTTTCTAAATCAGTGAATCCTCCAATTCTAGTGCCGTTAATAAACACTTGAGGATAAGTTATTTTTCCTCTAGCTTTTTCAAAGGCACGGATATAATCTTCACATTCACTATACTCTATATAAGTAAATTTGATATTTTTGGTAATTAATAATTTAACTGCCATGTCGCAATATTTGCATCCTCGTTTACCTAAAACAATATTCTTTCCTGCCAAAATTAATGATTCAAGGCTCTTTCGGTTATCTTGCATATTTATTTTTATTGATTGTATTTAACGAAAATGTGAAACTGTTTTTTATCTGACAAAAACAAAATAATTTCAAACCCTTGTTTCAACTTTTATATTTAGAAAACTTTTAAATTCGTTTTAAAAACATTTAAAGAAACAAATACCAATAAATCATGTTAATTATTTTGTACCTTTTCTGTAATATCGTTACTTTAGAGACTAATAACAATTTTATAATTAAATCATACCAATTTCCAACCAAAATATTCTATGTAAAAAATAATAAACGAATAAGTTTAAAAAACAAAAAAGAAATTAAGCCAAATGAATATAAAAGAAGTTTATTTTTGATTGAAAGTATAGGAGGAGATTTATTTAAAATAAAGTCAAAATATAGAAATAGGTTTGTTACTTTAAATAAAAACAAACCTAAGCTAAAGTTAAAAAGGTCAAAGAAAGCTTCCAAAACAATTTGGGGTATAAAAAAAGAAACAGATGGCTATAAACTTACTTCAGAAGGGTTTTGTTTAGAGGTAAATAAAAAAGGAAAGAGAATCAAAGCTCGGGCTTGTAAATCTTCTCCTTATCAGAAATTTCACATCGAATATTATAAAACACATGAAATGTCTAAGAAAAATAATCTAAATAAAGTAATTTATCTTTATTAATCATTTTTATTTAGCCAAATTTTTATTAAAAATATGACAATATGTATATTTATAAAATTATATATGTATTGAATATATTTACACCATTTATTTATGTTTTTTAGCCTTTTTAACCTTTTAAATGAACAGAGTTTTTAAGAATTAATTGTCATCAATATAAAAGAGTTATTATAATTTCTGTTAAAATAGTTAAGATCAATCTCAGTAAAGTTTCATATTTTAGTGACTCTTATAAAAAAGTATTTTTTAAATTTCGAATATCAAAGTTAAAACCATAACTTATAAGAAAGTCTAATATTTTATTATACATTTCTGATTTACAACACTTAGACAACAGAATAAGATTTATTTAAAATATTGCTACAAGCTGATTAGCAAATAAGTTAGTTAATGTTTTTATGTACTTTTGTTTTATCTCAAAAAATGGAGTCTAATAAAATGTGCAGAATGTTACCTTTTTTACCGCTCGTTTTTACTTAAACCATAAAAATATATTTCATAAAATAATTTAAAAAGAAGTTATTCATAAAACAAATTGAAATATAACCAAAATATTTATTTAACAATCAATTTTTTAATAAAAATATCAAATGCTTTATAAATTTTAGCCCAATTTTGGGATCAAAAAAAAATAAAAATTAATTTAATATTCATTTTTTATTTCTGTCTCAGGATCTAATTCTAAATTAGAATATTCACTAGCATCTACATAGAATGAATTTCCTCCTAAAAAGGAGTCTGCAGAAAAGTACATAGAAGTACCAACATTAAAATCACAATCTCTACACTCAGTTTCATAGAAAACAGAATCTACTCCTATGTTCTTACACATAGAAATCAATTCAATGTCACTTCTATTATTCATACATAGTTCATCTAAAATTTTTTTTGTTTCGTTTATTCTGTTAAACAATCTAAAAACTAACATTAAGTTGAATTTTGGCTCTAAAAAATTTTTATCGAAGGAAATAGAATTTTTAAAACAAATTTCTGCTTGTTCATAATTTTTTAATTTGTAACAAACTATCCCATAAGAATTCCATATATAAGGATCATTAGAACTATATTCCACTGCCTTGCTGAGTAATATTGAGGACCTATCATAATTATTTTGCAAATATAGAATCTTTCCTTTCAAGTAGTACAAATATCCATCGGCATTAAAAATACTTAAACCTCGGTCTAAGTGCTCTATAGCTGATTGGTAGTTTTTTAATTTAAAATAAATGTAAGAAATCAGCCTGTAAGCAAAAATGTAATTTGGTTTTGTTGAGATAATATTTTCGCATAGCTTAATTGCTGATTCATCCTCATTTTCTAATTCATAACAACTAGCAAATTGTATAGTAAAAGCTTCCTTTTCTATAAAACAGAACTCATCCTTTTCCATAGTTAACAAGAATCTTTTGGCGTATGATAAAGCATTTGTCATTTTAAGGATTGTCATAATTCTATACCTAGATTTGTGGGCTATAATGTGAGAAGGGTACTTTTTTAACACAATCGAATAATATTTAACGGCTTCTTGGTACTTTTTAGTAGCTTCATTCCATCTTGCAATTCCATAATACAACAAAAAATCAATGTTTCCTATATGTAGCGCCTTGGAAAAAGAAGAAAAACTTTCTTTAAGCTTATTTTTGTGCAAAAAAAGATGACCTGAGAGCACTTCATTGTAAAATTTAGGAGCGTTCATGTCATTAAGTTTTCCTATAATTTCAGTGATCTTTTCATAGCTTTCAATAAATAAAAACTCTCTTGCTATCCTATATAAATTCCTATGTCCAGTCTTCTTATTTCTAAGAGCATTGTCAAAACAAAAAATTGTCATTTTTGTCAGTCCAAAATTAGAGCAAATGTTTCCCAAATCGCACCAAAGTGACTCAAATGCATCTAACAAATAAATTTCATTGTTGTAGTAAGGTTCTATGTGTTCTGATTGGTTTTGCGGATTCATTGGGTAAATTTTTTTTTTATTTTATAAAAAAATTTTAAAATACTTTATTAAATTTTTATTGGCTGTCCTTGAAAAAGGGATGTTCCAAACATTCTCTGGCTGTAAGCCTTTCATTATGATCGTAAACCAAAATTTTGTTAAGTAAATCCAAAGCTTCTTTTTTCTTACCATTTACTCTGCTCTTCTCAAATACGTCATCCCAATGCCTTTTATTTCTATCCTCTAACCCTTCGATAAGTTCATCTGATAGAGTAATTTCATATCTTTTACAATATTTTTTTAAATCTGAAACTCCCAAGATATCCACTATTTTTTCTAATTGGTCAGCATCGTCTTTTCCTGCAAAGATAGGTCTTTTGTTGAAGATTAATTCAGCAAATACACAACCAAATGACCAAATATCCAATGAATAATCATAGTAACCATAACCAACTAATAATTCTGGTCCTTTGTAATAACGGGTAGCAACTCTTACTGGGTAAGAGTTTCCAGGGTGATAGAACTCTGCCAGTCCCCAATCTATTATTTTTAAGTGTTTGGTTTCCGGGTCTATCAAAAGATTTTGTGGTTTAATATCTCTATGCATAATTCCTTTCGAATGGGCGTGTTCTAAGGCTTGTAATATTTGCTTAGAGTAGTATACTATATCTTCCGCGGAAGCATTTTCGAAGATTGTAAGTGTGTTTTCATGGTTTAAATATTCAAAAATCAGTGAATGTGTCTGTGTATTGGTGTCAACTACTACGTCTAACAAACCTATAATATTATTATGTTGTAAAGATTTTAGAATCTTAACTTCTCTGTTAACCTTTGCTATTCTAATAGGCTTTAATACTTTGATAACAATCTTTTTATACTTCTTCTTTTTAGTTTCTGGATCTTCTTCAACTATGCTTCGTCCTTCAAAAACTTCGCTATACTTTCCTCTTGCCATTCTTTTGAAAATCCTATAATTTTCTATATCGCCTATTTCTAACTTGTAATCATTGTAATTATAGTACTCTTCTGTTTGATTTTTGTTATAATCGCTGTTCTCTCTTGCTACTGATATTTTTACCATAAGTATCAGGGTGTTTTTTCTTTTAAAATTAATTAGCCAATAATTTGTATTGTTTTAAAAAAATATATTAATTAAATAAAAAAATTAAAAAAGGGTACAGCCGGATTTGAACCGGCGACCTACAGATCTGCAATCTGCTGCTCTACCACTGAGCTATACACCCTGAATGATTATTTAGATGGTTATTTATTTAAAAAATATGATAAATAAAAAGTTTTACAAAAATCTTATGAATATTTTTAAAAATGAACTAATAAAATGTTACAACGAAACACCAAGACTTGGTAGAAACATAAAAAAAGTTTTTTTACAAATAGACAAAAACAAGTACAATAATCCTCTTCTTTTAATAGCTATACCTACCTTGAAAGGATTGTCTATTTTTACAAAATCATGTGATACTTTAATAAATCAAGTAAGTGCACCTTTGATGGATAAAATAGAAAATTTAACCGATTGTTTAAATTATAAATGGTTAGAAAAATTTAGCACTTTTTTTAAAAACAATCCTAAAGAAACAAATTTCTTTCAAAAAGTAAAAGAATCTTCTTTTCCAAAAAATGAATTAGAAAAGTCAATCTGTTTAACTGAAAAAGAATTCGTTCCTTCTTTACTTTGTTGCATTACAAACATAAAAAAATGTAAAATGAATTTAAGAGAAGACCATTTACAGAGATTAGCTAATTTAAAAGAGAATTTGTTGAATGAAGTTAATAGACATAACCCAGTTTTGAGTAAAGTCACTTGTGTAGATTACAGAAACATAGAAACAAATTTAAAGGATAATTTTTTAATTACAGAATGTGAAACACAGTTTTGTGTTTCATTTTACAAATCAAACAGCACAAGAATTTGTAAAAGATATTTTAATTACAAATTAATTCTTAAATTTGAATTAGAAAAAGAAAATTTAAATTTAGAAGAACTATTTTTTGAATCAATGTAAAACAAATTAATTCTTATTTTTTAATTAACTGAGCTGATGCTCATTTGTTTGTGGGAATTCTTCATTCTTATGAGAAATCATCTCAATTTCTACCTCGTTTCTCTTTTTTCTTTCCAATTCTTCCTGTATTACTATTTGTGCTTCTCTTTTTACTTGTTCAATCAGATCCTTTTCTATTTTTTCACACAATTCTTTATCTTTTGTACATTTTTTCCTAAAAGCTTCGTAAAAAATTGATTCTGTTTGAAAAAGCAAGTCATCTAAAAAGGAATGAGCAAGCATTTTTCTTAAATCCAAAAAATCAGAGATGTCTGGGTTACAAACATTTACGAATCCCCATTTATATTTTCTGCCTCTAAAATATTCACCCTTGTGCTCATAAATATTCTCACTTGCTGCAGTAGAGAGAGGAAATTTTTCTATCAGGTTTTGTGCTTCTAATTTCATTTCTTCGTCATCTTCTGCGTACGATGGCCAATAAATACTAATTTCGTTTTCTTTTAGCATTTCAAGGGTATTTTGCTTAAAAATTACCATTTCTTTGGGTGTAAAAATATCTGCTTTGGGGATGATTGGTATTAAATTACATCTTTTTGATATTTTTTTCAACATATTAATTTCATCTTCAGTGATCTCATCAATAGGCAATAAATAAATACAAGCATGTATTCTGTTATCCTGGAAACGTACTCTAAACCCATTTTTGTTGTAAAAGTATTCCAAATTTTTATCATTTATGTAATTCGATACAACATTTACATCTTTGCCATGATAAGTGGTAACCACCAAAGATAATTTTATTTTATTTTCATAAATTTCATTTTTGCTAATTTCTATGTCATTACCCCTTTTTCTGTCTATCAATGGTGCATTAAAAATAGAATTTATCAGTGTTGTTGTACCTAACCCCCTTCTACCTACCACAAGTAAATTTAAATAAAATCCATCATCAATTGATTTTTGTCTGAATTGGTCTGGGATAGATGAATATCCCCATGGTTCATACAATCTTAATTCTTGTTCTTCTACTTCGTAAATGTTTAGTGACATTGTTTTTGTTTTTTATTTGTTTTTATATAAAAAAAGTTGAAACAATTTTGTTTTCTTTTTTTTTTGAATCTTTGTCCTAAAAAAATATTTTTTTAAAATTTTATTGATTATTCATAATTTCGTAAACATTTTTATGATTTAATCTGTAAGAAATCAAAGGTATCAACAAAAATAAACTTTCTAAGCAATAAAAAAGTAAAATAAAATCTTTCTTACTAATAAACGTATAAGATAGACTTAAGTACCAGAGAGAAATAAACACAGCGAAAAATGAATAATTGATCCATGTAATCAACCCAACCAAAAAAAATTGAACAAAAAATGAAATAATTAGAAATAATACAAAAAATATTTTTGATTTTCTCGCATATCTTGAAATATAAACCAATATACTTATACATATGTATAACGCTAAAAGAGATATAAAAACAATTAGATCTAATTTAGTGACCTTTTCCCATTCCACAGATACTAAAGAAGGAATGTTTACAACAAGTATTTTGAAAATCAAAAAAATAAGATGTAATTTCTTTTTACCAGAATAAAAACATGCTATTTTTAATATTTCCAAATACAAAACAAAAGCAAATGCTCCTATTCTCACAATGGTAGTGAAGTTTGTAAAAATATAAAATGTAAAATAAGCCAAAAAGGCTGTAGAAAAGATATTTAAAGAAAATAAGACAGTGTCAATTATTTTTGTCTTTAAAAGAATGTTTGATAAATTTAATTTTTGGGATTCTGGTCTGGGCGTGAAATTTAAATAAACCAAATTAGAATTTTCATTGACTTCAACTTGTTCTTTAAACTTTACAGTAAGTTTATTTTTATCTTCATCATTAATATCTAATACATCAATGGCTATGTTGTTGTATTCAAGATTACTTTCTTTTTGTTTTTCTACCGAACATTTATCTGAGTTAGATGAAGAATTTTCGTTAATTGGCTTAATTTGTTTGGTTTTATCAAATTTATTAGTCACATTCCCGAAATCTTTCAATGATACATTATCATTGCTTTCTCTGTGAACATCAGCAATTACTTTAAATGAAATAAAGTCTTTATCTGGATCCATTAATGAATTTAGAATTAATCTTTTAAGTTTTAATTATGATTAACAAATTCATAAATAGTAAGTTAAAGGTTTTCTTTTTATTTTAATAATTAAT
The DNA here is from genome assembly GCA_020352625.1 of Cactoblastis cactorum. Classification (NCBI taxonomy): domain Eukaryota; kingdom Metazoa; phylum Arthropoda; class Insecta; order Lepidoptera; family Pyralidae; genus Cactoblastis; species Cactoblastis cactorum. The sequence goes on along the minus strand of JADGIL010006029.1, from coordinate 30,777 downwards.
ATCACATTTTAAAGTATGAAAATCGATTAATTTTTTTTGATTTTAAATATCATAAACTGATTTATTAATTGGTTTAATTTATTGAAGTAAAAAATTAAAGTAAATTTTAAATTTAAAATTAGAAAAATAAAACAAATTAATTTAAAATAACAGTAGAAAAAAATATTATTAAATGTATTGGTTTAATTAATAACATTCATGTATTATTAGAATTTTATGATTCTAAAACTAATTAAGCTATTTTATTAGCTTATTCGTAAATGTTTGTATGTGACAAACAGAAAATTTATAAAACGAATTTAAAAAAAAATTTATAAATAATTATAATCAAATGTGGTAGAAAGTGTGGTAGAAAATTTTATACTCCGGTTTTATTGGCAGTGTTTTGTAAATATATATTTAAAACCCTGAATAATATCAACTTAATTCAATCTTCTCTAAAATATACACATAATTAATTTCTAAGTTTTTTTAAAATAAAAAAAATATGCAATTATAGTAATTTTAGAAATATAAAATATCTATGTTTCATATTATTAGATGGGTATCTTATATTATATATAAAAGCTACAGCAATAGATCTTTGTAAGAAAATCTTATTTATAGGCATCAAAAAATTGGAATAACCATTGACTTTAGAAAAATAAAACTTATAAAAAGATCATCATTGTAAAGACTTAAATTGTGGATAACTAGAATGCTAGATTCTTTGGAATGATTCTTACAACCATAACTCATATTTATATTTTAGTTGAATGAAAGTTTAGACTTAATTTATTATTAATCCAGTTAATAAACACTTATAGAGTAATTTATTTTAAAATTTTAGTAAAATTGCCAAAATATTATTTTACTAATCTTTCGTTTTATGATATACTTTATTCTAAAAATTCTCTTTTGCACTTAAAAAGCAGGGTTATTAATTTTTTTATGTTCATAATTTTTATGCAAAAACTACGAAAATACTTAATTAGATAATTTATAAATAAAATTTTGTATTTTTAGATATTTTCGAGACATTTATTACATAACTTAGAAATCTTATTTTAAATAATGATACGATCCAGAGCACAATTAATAATCCAAAATTTACATAAAAACAAGGAAAAATTTTTTATTTCAATAAGTATTTTTCAAACTTGGCACATAATAGATAAAAATATTGATAATTATAGTATCCAAAACCCATATATACATCAAATAAAACAACAAATCTAAGTGATAATACATTTTAGGAGAGATTTCTTTAACCTTATAAACAAAATTTCCAAACAAGAAATTTGAAGCAATAAACAAAATATTTACGAGATCTCCAGAAATTGTATAAAAATAATTAGATCCACCAGCAGAAATGATTGTTACTATAAAATACAATAACATTATTATCTTCTTTTTGTCAAAATAATCTATCATTGAGTAAAAAATTAAAATCAGAAAGAAAAAAGAAAAATGTTTACCAAATATTTCAAATGGTTCGATTGCTAAAAAATAAATTAACATCAAAATAAGTAAAACAATTTTGATTCTGGTAAGATAGTAGTAATAAATTTTGAATCTCTTTATTATCATAATTAGCTCAATTAATGAAGTTATATTAAATAAAACATAAAAAATTATTTTGTAATGTAGCTCAATTTCTATTATTTTGTTAAATATATAAAGAGTGCGTACTAAACATGATAAAATGTATGAAAAATAGCCACAATAAAGTTTTACTGCATTAAAAAACCATTTATTATTTTTGTTGGATTGATCGTTTTGAGGAATTATCGCATAATTTTGAGCATAAGTTAGTGTTGTTGACATATTATCTGGTTGTTTTTTATCATTTTTACTTAAACCTTAAGTAACATTAGCTTCTGCTCTGGAAATTTTGGCAATACTTCTGTATAATTTACATCGCTATCATGATTACCTAAAACATTTTCGTGTAAAAAATTATCAGCTTCATCTGCCTCGCTTGGTTCATTTGGTACATCAATCTTATTCTGTCTACTAGATTCTACTTTTGGTGATTGTAATAACATATAGAATCAAAATTCTCGTGTATTTCTATTTTCACACGCTGCTTTAAAGTTTTCTTAATCACGACCGGTGATCTCTTATTAATTTTATGACACTCTTTAGTTTTTTTATAAACCAGTTTAGATTTTTCACTTACAACGCTAAATTTAGATTCTCGTTCCATAACTTTTATTCAATGGTTCATTTTTTTAAAGAAAATATTTAAATTTGTTTTTTGAGAAATTTGTTTTTAAAAATCTCTTTATAAAATGTTTTCTCTACTTATCACAGAAAATAATTCTCTTCTTGTTTTTTATTAATCTAAAAAAATATTTCAAAACAAGGTTAAAGCATCAAAGTATTGCTCTGTACAATAAATTTTTTGTAAAATGTATATCTAAAAGAAAATTAACCAACCTTTTATAAATGGCATTAAAATATATCTTGACCCAATTCATAAATTTCAACAATCAAACTACTTTATTTTTTTATTAATTTAATAAAATTAAGTAATTTTTAATTACAGTAACTATTTTTGTTGCCTAGGGATGGAAATTCCATACGAAGATTTTTTCGCTATACCTTTCTAATAAATATCCTTAAATTAAATCATTATAAAAAATAACAATTTAATTTATAAAATTATTTTAAACTAAAAAAATTTCAAAATAAACCCATACATTCCTCTTATAAATAAATTTTAAAATAAAAAAACGTTATTGAAATTTCTTTCTCCTCTTTGATTGATTTTTTACTACAAGAAAAGATTACCTTAAAAAATATTACTTATTATTATATGTTTAACAAATAATCATTTATTATTACTTAAGTAAAATATTGCTTAGTTTAAACAATCAGAGTCTTTCAAAAGAAAAACACATCATACTAATTAATTATGTTATATTTTTTTATCTAAGTCTTTTAAACTAAATTATATAAAAAATAATATTCATTAAAAAATAATATTCATTAAAAGATTATTATTATAAAAGTTTTAATTCAATAAAAAACAATTAAAAACTCATTCCATTTTCTTCCTTTAGAAGATAATTTAAAAGAAATAAAAAATATTTATATAAAAAATAAAAAACATAATGAAAATAAAAAAGGAAATCACCGCAGGCAGACTAAGCAGAGCAACCCTAAATAAATCACATAAGACAAAAGTTTATATAATGATTATATTTAATATAGGCGCATACTAGTATACAAGACAGCATTATAAATCTATAAGCTTTTTTATTTTTAATACCTTAGACATGTATTTTTTAAAAAAGTTTTCATATTTTCATAATACAACGTAGATAGAGTACTTTATTATGGTAATGCCTATGCTTTAATCAGGATTTATTTTTTAAAAGCATAAACTTTCAAAATTAATCTTAAAAAGACTTACTCATTAATTGTTCTTTTTATTTTTAGTTCAAATCTTGTAATCCTCAAATAAATATTTCGCTATAAAAATTATCTTTAAAAATTTTAGGTTTAATTTTATAAATGTATAAAATCTCACAAATAAATTTGATCAATAAATTATTAAAAATCCTTAATCAATAACACAAAAAAGTAAGAGTTCTTGTCAAAATTTTGATCTAAAATAAATCCTTTCACTTCAATAAATATAAAATATAAATTAATATTTTATTATTTAAAAAGTGTAATTTCATTGTATATTAAATAAATTGATGAATTTTAAAGAGTTTATATTAAATAAATATTCTAAAAAACTAAATATTGTTTTTAATAAATCACAAAATTTCTAAAAATATTCAAATACCTTAAGTATTTTATTGATAATAAATTTTATTTAATATTAAATTTTTTCTTATTTTTTAATGAAAAAAGTAAATTTCTTATTCAATCACAGTAAATATTTAATAAAAATTAGAAGATTCAATTTCTTTCCAAGCAATCTCTAAATCTGCCATATAAAAAAACTTATTCTCAAAAGAAAGCTTATCAGAAAAATTCTTTACTGCCTGGAAATCAGCATCAGATGCACAAAAATCAAGCACAAATCCTTTTCTACCAAATCTACCAGACCTTCCTATCCTATGAATGTATGTATCTACCATCCCTACATTTTTGTTCATAGGCAGGTCATAATTGATTATCGCGTTAACAAGAGGGATGTCTAATCCTCTAGAAAAGATATCAGTGGTGATAAGAATCTTAGTTTTACCTTGTGAAAATTCATCAACAAAATTTCTTTTACATTCTTCGTTCATATCTCCGTGTAAGAATGATACTTGGTATAAATCATCTTCAAACACTTTTTTTAAGCTTTCTACTGTGCTACGCTTAGAAACAAATATAATTGACTGTGACATAGGTAATAAATTATAAAGTTGTAACAAAAAATTGGTTTTCTCGTTTTCCGGCACGAAAGTGTGAAATAATTTAATTTCTTCTGGTTTATCATTCTTTGCTTCATAAAATGTTATTAATTCTTTTTTATTAAATTGGTTTGGTAAATTTAATTTACTTTGCTTTGATAAGTTGTTTAACAATAATTTAGTTTGGTAAGAGAGTCTTCCTTCCATCATACTTCTAAACTCAGCTAAAAAATTTCCTTTTTCTATGTTATTGATTATTTCTTTAATTTTAGGTGAATAAGTAGCAGAAAAATATAATCTTTGTGCGTTAGGGATAAGTTTAAGGATTAAAATAGTCTCTTGACCCATTTTTCTTGGGTCTAAAAGGAAATCTGCTTCGTCAAGTATAATTATTTGTACGTTCAAAAAATTATCTATCAAATTAAGTAAAGTGCCTGGGCATCCAACCACTATTTCTGCAGTATTGTGTACGTAATCAGCCCAGGTAACTGGATGACTCACTTTAAGCTCTAAAGAGTCAGCAAAAAAAGTCATTTCCTCTGAAACTTGTCTGCTTAATACCTTAGTAGGAGTGATAACCAAACATTGCACACTTCTATCCCCAACAATTTTAGGAAGTGTACCAACAGTATACGCAATAGTTTTGCCAGACCCACTTCTACTTTGTACACTTACCGGATTACCTTCCAAAATAAAAGGAATCACATTTTTCTGTACCAAAGAAGCTTTGTCTATTTTCTTAGAACAAAGCCTGTTTACCAGGTTTATTGGCAATTTCATCTGACTGAAATTGTCTGTTTTAAGTGATTGACCTCTTAACATATTTACTTCTTCTATGCCTGAATCTGTTATATCAGCTGTATCTGCTTTTAAAGAATAAAGAAATTCTTTGGCAGTTTCTAAGGAATTATTTTCGTTCATGGGTTAGAAAATGTTTTTATAATTAAAATTTATTAAATTTTTAATTTTTTATAAAAATTAATATAATTTAATAAAAAAAAATATTAAAATTCATACAATTTAATAAATAATAAAATTTTTTTATTTATTAAATTAGAGATTAATTTTAGGAATACTTCTTCATTTATTTAATACATCAGAGAAAATAATCAGGCATTTTGTTCGCAATTAAATCTTCATCAATCTTTGGTGCAGGATCAAATTTAGTAAACTCAAACTGAGAAAATTCATCCAATTCCATTAAAGTTGCAATATTACCACATCTGTAACAATAATTAGGTGCTGAAAAAATGGTTATGCACTGATTTTCATGATTAAAATTCACTCCTTCCATTGCTAACTGATGTGCTCTGCAAATCAGTTTAAAATTATTCTTTTTGTTGAATTCAAATGTTTTGTCTTCACCAAAAAGAAAGCCTGCCCCTCTGGGAGAATCTCCCCATCCATTGATTACGTCTGGATCAGACCAAAGCAAATCGCACATCGCACCTGTATGTGGTACCTCTACTTTTCTATCTAAATTTTGTAGTTCTTCAACCGTTTCAAAAGAAGGACTGAGCCCTCCATGGCAGCAAAACACCTCATTCCCTACGATAGCAGAAATTGGTAAATAATCAAACAAATCAGTAAAAATTCTCCAAATCTCTGGATCATTATACTTTCTAATACATTCATCATAAAACCCATAAACCTGTGTAATTTGTCTGCTTTCGTGATTACCTCTTAACAAAAATATTCTGTCTGGGTACAATATTTTCATACAAACTAAGAGAGAAAAGGTTTCTATAGAATGAAATCCTCTATCAACATAATCACCTAGAAACAAATATTTTGTTTCGGGTGGTATCCCACCAATTTTAAACAGCTCCATTAGATCGTAAAACTGCCCGTGTATATCTCCACATATAGTAATTGGAGCTGATAAGTTTAGCACGTTTGGCTCTTTTACAAAGATTTCTGTTGCCTTTTGGCAGAGTTGTTTTACTTCGTCTGGGCTTAAACATTCACACAGCATTAATTTACTAAGGTATTTTTCTATCATGGGTTATTTTTTTTTCTTTTTTAGTTTTATTATTAATTTTTTTATTCAATTATAAATTTATTTTTACAAGTAAAAAAATTATTTAACAGTTTTGTAAAACAAGCTTTTAGGTTTGTTTAAGTATCAAATTACTGATAAAAAAATCTTTTAAGTTGTATAATTGATGATTTGTTTAAGAAATTTATGGTATCTGTTAAATTTTAATTGAAATCTTAATTGTATTAAAAATCTAACCACCTTACCATATAAAGATACATTGAGTTAATAACAAAAAGTTGATTAAAAAGAATTCAATAAAAAATTTATACGTATACTAGTTGAAATAAAACAAAATGTACAAATAAACCATTTTTTCTTAAAATCATTCGTCAGATAATATTAAAATTAAGCAATGTTAATAATCCACATGGTGGGATGTTTTTAAATTAATCATCAAAGATATTAGCCACAAAGGTTTCATAAATTTTTTCTCCTATTTTTTTAAACGACCCAAAGCTATTCTTGATAGATAAAATAGACTTTGGCAGCTTAAAGTACATGGAATTGTTAAAAAGGTAAAAGAGTTACAAAACTTTAAGACATGATTTATATGAAATAAAACAGCTCAATACATTTCTCTTCTTAGTGCTATAACGCAAAGATTTGCATAAAATTAATAGCTGTTCGAATTTTTCTTCTATTGACAAAGAAATATCTTAATTATCGCTTTGTTTTATCATTAAATTTTAAAATTCATGTATTAAATCCTGTAGATTTAAGATATAAATATTTTACTATAATATTTTGATGAGAAAATTTATAATCGTTTTAAATGGTTTTCTATTTAAACTCTTAGAAACCATGCGTATCAATGAATTTTATAATAATAAGTGGAAGTACAGAAACAAATTTATTAGATATCCAAGTTTGTAGCGGATTTATAAAATAGGAAATATATTCTGCAAATTAAAAAATAGACTCTGTATCTTTAAAATAAGATGTTTACATCATATGTCATTAAATAAAAAATTTGATTTTTATATTATAATTAACAAACCATTTTTATTTCTAAGTTACGTTAAGACTTATTAATTATAGATAGAATAATTAAGATTTTTAGTAACCTTTTACCTTGAAACTGTTTTATGGTAAATATCAGTTATTTGTTCTTATTATTTATATTTTTGTAATGTCTTCAGACATTTATATAAAATTATCATAATGTTTCTTTTTTTATATCAAATTAGAGATCTTAAAAAGAAAACAAATTGTGATTACATTTATAGGAGTATTAATAAATTTTAATATCTAAATCTTTATATAAACAAATCTAAATAAAAAAAAATATTTTTAGTTTGATAAAGTAAATTTATATCTCATGTTTGTGTTTAATTTTTTTATGGTAAAAACACTTAGTAATAAAAAACATTATAAGCACTTGAGATATAAATTTTTAGTTGATACGAATTATAACTTTTATTTATTCTTCTATCCTTATTTTTTTATCCCAAATAATAAGAGTACACAGTGATGCACAAAAAGATTTGTATTGCAAAAATATTATTTTGCTTTGAATTTAAAAACATAAAGAGTATAAAATATGTGTGGTTTCGTTTATAATTTAAGATTCATAAAAGCATTTACTTAAATATTAACTCTAATATTCTAGAACAATAAAAAATTAAAATATTTTCAAATTGGCTGATCAAAAAAGTATTTTATCATATTATGAAATCTATTTAATATTTTTAGTTCCTCTTTCAGCTTTAATAACAACAACAAATCTTTTATATAGCGAATCCATCAAAGCTTTTATTATTTTCAGAATAATATTATATGAAATCTCGTATATTTTGATTAACATTTAGCCTTTAGACGAAGAGGGATTTTTTGGTATTCTTTTTTAATATAAGCCAATATTTGTTTGATTATATTCAAATCCGAAGATTATGATCCCATTAAAGCAATTTAAATTTGTTTTCTTCAGAAAATTTTTTCACTACCTTGCTTGTATGCTTTGGATCTAAGTCTTGCTGAAAAACAAATTCTGAATCGATCTTCATCATTTAGCAGATGCAAATAAATTCTTTAAAGAATTTTTATATAATCCACATCCGTCATAATACCATATATAGTAATTAGTTTTTCATCACCTTTAGAATTCATACATCCCCAATAAATTATGCTTCAGCCACTTATCTTGACGGTTTTTACCAAACACTTTTCATCAGTGCTTTCTTCTTCCCTTCTTTATACATATTTTTTGCTATCTGAACAAAAAAGTTTATTTTAGTTTCATCTAACCGTATAATTCTTTCCCAGAATGATTTTTGTTTAGAATAAAAGCTTGTGCTAGAGTTTTTTTCTATTTTTTATTTTTTTTTGGAAATCAAAGGGACTTTACATGGTAAACATGCTTTATAGCACTAAAATTTAAACCCCTCGTATTTTTTTTTCATACAATTTAATTTTATCTGTTTCTTGCATACTTTCGAGTAACAATTTGCCAGTTAAGAATCGGGTTTTACTTATTTCCTTTAAAATCTTTTTGCCTATATTTTCATTTATTACTTTTCTCTTACCAGAGAAGATTTTTTTGTTTATTATTGTTGGTTCTTTATTTCGTACGGTGACATATGAATGCTTTGTTGATTACGATTCATAAAACTTACTATTTAAATTTAAATAAATCCATTTTTCGACATACCAACGACCATTCTTTTTTGTTCAATCATAAGTTCGTGTAGATTTTTTTACCTTTTAATATGTGGGAATTAATAATTACGTAGCAAAAAGTAAAAGAATTTACACTAAAAAATTTTTCTAAATGAAATACAAAACTTTTTTGTCCATGTTATATTTTTAAATTCGGAATATTCATTATTTATGAAAGTGTCTTAGAAATATCTTTATATCCGATTTTTAATGCATATTATGTTAAATGAATTTTGATGATAATTCTTTTGATAAGAATACCGTATATATTTTAGTTTATATTTTTAAATACAAATCTTTTTTGTTCATCACTGTATGTTGGTATAAGTAACTTGAGTTATTAAATGATATTTATCAAATATAACATAAAAAAGTTCAAGATTAATTTCTAGCATACATAAAGATAGATTTAAAATAAAAAATTCGCCTTTTAAAGATCTCAATTCCAAAGAAAAATTGTTTAAATATAGGATTTAACTAATCTTTTATACTTTAGTTGTAAAAAAAATTTTTTTAATAGTTATTATCTTTGTCGTTGTTTAATACTTGGCTCTTGGGAGGAGAGTTATGTGACGACACGATAGAGTTTAGCGAACGATATCGAAAATATCCGAAAGGTAATATACTAGCAATAGTAGAATACCTTGAGGAGGTTGTAGTAAAACGGACCATCCTTTTGTCATCCAGGCAAAAGGAAATCAATACTTCCTGTAACCAAAGCCTGCAAGATAAGGTAGACTTAGGCAGTCAATAGAGTGCACGGGTGGGTTTTAGCGGATGAAAGGCTCGCAGTATCTTGAGCTATACCTAAGTATGGGAAACATATTTTACCGTATGTTTCCGTCGACTAGGTATAAATATTCTTATAAAGAAAATATAGCTAAAAGATCTTCGTATGGAGTTCCCATTTTTAGGCAACAAAAAAAGTTGTTTAATACTTCTTTATTTAATTAGGATTCATCATGGGTTAATAAATGAAATATTTAAACAATTATTTTTCTAGAAAATATCCTTTAGATATTTCCTACAATCTTATTTAAGATTTGTAATGTTTATTTAGTTAAAGTGAACATAAATTTAGCTTAACACTTAATTTCCAGCTAAATTTTATTTTTTATAAATAACATGTACCTTACTAATTTTTATGAACGATAAAAGAGTTTTAATCTCTAAATAAATATAAATAGAAATTTAACTACATAGATAAGTATTGCAAATATTAACAGAAATTTTCAACTCTTAAATATCTTAATAAAAGATTTTTAATCACTTAATATATTCAAGACGACAATGTCAAAATTGCTTAAAACCTCTAATTTACAAGAAAATAAAAACCCCATTTAAAGGTCAGATGAAAAAATAATTTTTTTGAATAAATTTTATATAGCAACAACACGAATTTTTTTTTAATATCTTTATTTTTTTCTAAAGGGTACTTAACAACTATGTTTGTTTTTAAAGGAAAGGGTAAACTTTACTAATTTTAAATTTTAATAACATTTATAATTTATTTCTAATCTTAATGACAAAAGAATAAATTTTCCTTATTTAGAAAATTAAAATATTTAAAAAATTTTTTCTCATAATCCTCCAAATGAAAAGTTTGTTATGCTTTTTTTCTACACTATTACATTGTTCTCCTTTATTTGAAGGAAACGGCCAATCATTTGAGGATTCTATTGAAAGCTTATTTATAGATGTTTTAATTGACCCTTGTTTCTCATCAAATGCGGTTATTGAAGAAAGAAACAAAACAGACACAAAGTTTAATGATGAAACTCATTTTCGCGTCCCTAAAATAAAAAAGATATCGCGAGACAGCAATAAATTATTAATTTTGGAGTCAGTACCTACGAATCCAACCAGTTTTACAAAAACAAAAGGAAAAAACTCTAAACAAAAAAAACCAGAAAACAATTCAGATATCCTCGAACTTAAACAAATAAATACTGAAAAATTAAACCAATTAGAAAAAATTGATCAGATAATAAAAAACAGATATCAGTTTGTGTTTTGTTCTTATATAAACAAAGTATATCTTTCTAATTTTGCCCTCGATACAGCATTAGACTTTAGTAGTCGTCCTAATTCAAAAAGAAATGATGTTGGTATAAAGTTTTATGATATGATGACAGGGTTTTTTACCACAGAAAAAAACAATGATTTGGATCTCTTAATAAGAAATTATGTTTTATTTAAGTTAGAGAAAAAAGATCTTTTACTCTACAAAAAAGAGTATGATAGTTTTATTCATATACTTGAAGGACATTTTCAGCCTATTTTATCAATTGAACATTTTTACAGATATTGTTGGAAAGATTTAACACAAAATAAAACCACATGCACATATGTGAAAAAAATTATAGAGTCTATTCAAACGATCAGTAAATATGAGTTTTTAATGGTATTGTGTAATGAATTAAAGATTTTTTCACAAATAAATTATGAATACATTGATCAACGCCTTATAAGTCAAATACTTTTTTATTTACAGACTATTTTATACATTTATGAACTCAACAAAGACAAATTTTTAGAAATACATCAAATAAAAGGGTTGAATTTCCTCTATAATAACACTAATTTATTGAGATTTGTAATCTTAATAAAATATCTCTTATTCCGGCTATTTACAAAATTAAACGTTGGTGATGATGTTTTGCAAACCTATAAGATTACTGTATTTTTATTCTTTCTGAGATTTAAATATCCCGAGACAGCTATACAATTTAATTATTTAGAATTATTCATTTCTAACTCTATAACTTTAAAAGAAACCATTAAAATAGATATAAAGAAGAAATCAAATACCATTCGACTTGTTTTTGCTCTAAAAAAAGACTTGTTTTCTAATAAAATTTTTGAAAAAAATTATTTTGGAATGAAAATGCTTTTGATTTCTACTATAACTGATCAGTTTACTGAATTAGATCAAAAAATTTTTAACTATAAAGAATTTTTAAATAGTGAAGATTTTATAAAATCTTCTTTCTGGATAGATAATATTTTAAAATTATATGTTAATGTTTACTATGAAATGTTATATAAAGTTTACTTAAATGAAAAGAAAACTGAAGCCAAAACTTCAAGCCAGCAATTATTTGTTTCAGAATCTTGTTAATTGGTAAATTTAAAGTTTTTGATTTTATTTGCTTTATTTTTATAATTTTTTTAAATCAAAATATAATTAATTAAATAGAAAAGGAATTAATAAGTTAATTACTTTTTAAAGTTTAAAAAAACAAATTAAATTTCAAAAAAGGTTATAAAAGAAAGTTTCTTATAAAAGTAAAGACCTCTTTTTTTCAAATAAATATGAATTTAGATATAATTCAACCAAGTAAAAAACTCATTATTTTCTTTATGTTAAAAAGCCAAGTTTTAATTTAATCCACTTAAACCGAAATTGACGATAATAATACTAGATAGGACAGAAAATGTGATTGTTTTGAAAATTAGCAAGGTAGTTTTTACGGCCATTTTAATGTGTGTAGTGGAGCTTTTTATCACTAAATATCTTTAATATAAATAATATTAAAAAGCGTTATGATTTTTTGATGTATTTAATTTTCTTTAAAGCATACAAATCTTATCCAAATGAATTTCTAGTGTCTTATGTAAGAAAAATAATAATGCATGTATTCCTTCAATGTTCTATTACGAGGCTTCAAAATGCTTAAAGTCATTGTCAAGACCTTCTATGGTTTTTATATAGATCATGATAATAAGATATACAAAATTTTTAGAGTGATCGACGATAAACTCTTAAACTCAAGTAATCACATACTGGAATAAAGGACTTAAACTTGCCGTTATATATTTTAGACTCCGCAATATAAATTGTTAAAATGTGGGAGGAAGAATTCCGCGGTGTGTATACTTCACAAAAAAGGGATTTTTCATATCTTCAATGACGCTAACTATCCACACTTCGTACGAGGAGTCTTTGGTTATACAAAGCTTTATAATTATGATTTCAATAATCTCAATGTTGACGCCTTCCTCACAATTTTGTTTCATTACTCAAAAAATCTGTTACTAATATTCTTAGATTTTACACATGCAAGTTTCAGTTTCAGGAGATTTATAGTAACATCATCTTTTCGACAAAATAACCATATAAAGATATTAATTACATTCTATAATACATTTTTTAAACCTAATTTTTAAAAAAAGTACCTCTTAAGTGAAAGTTTTGAACCTGTGCTTCTTTTCATGTACACAAATTAACTTTTATCTGCATGGTAAACCATTTCTAAAATATCCCAAAAATTTTTTAATTTATAAAAGGTATCCAACCTAAACGAAGTAATTGATAGTACATTATTCATTATCCTCTAGGGTCTATATTTCTTAAACTTATAAGTAGGTTAAGTTCAGGTTTTAATCAATTTAGATATAAAAAAAATAATTTTTTAAAACAATGATAATATTTTTAAAAAAATTTTTTTATTATAATAAGATATAAATCATGTTTTGAACAAAATGATAGGATTTTAATATACTATTTTACTTTTCTATAAAACCTTAAGAAATTTTTTGCATTAACAGAGAATTTCAGAAATTGCTTCTTTCAGAATCCTTTTTACTTTCACTAGGGTTAGGTTTCGTACATCCCTTAAACCGAAAAAACAAAGCGATACAAGTGTAAAGTGTTATATTTAACTTTATAATAAATATGTAATTTCTTATCTTTTAATTTTTTATTTATAAATTTAAGTGAATTTTAAACTGTGTTTATTTATTTAATTTTTATATATTAAGAAGCAATTAAATTTTTTTAAAAACATATTAAAACAAAAAATTATAGAAAATATGTTTTTGTAAAAAATTGTTATAAATTTACATAAAAATAGAATTAGTTCATAAATAAAATTTACTTTGAGGGCAATAGAGAATCAAATTTTTTAAAAATACTTTGAATTTATACTTCTACTACCAATGTTTGATGCTACAGAAAAATTGTTAAAATTGTAAAACTTTTTTGAAATAAAAAACTTAACACAAAATTAAATATATCAGTTTTTTATTTTAATGGTAAATAAGGTCTTATTAAATATTTATAATAGATAGTTATGTAAAAAAATAAAAAATTTCAATTTTTAGCATTTTTATTTTTTGCATGGGTAAAATCAGAATCTAAAAACCTCATCATTATTCAAGAAAATAAGCGCCTAGTTGCTTTGTTTTCAAAATTCAAAACAACCAGCAATTATAAATGTAAATTTTATTGTATTTATAAAAAAACTTTTTTTGCTAGTAAGCTAAATTGAATTATGTTTAACATTAATTTGTATTTTTATAAAATCGCTTTACATATTTATATAATTTTTTATGTTTAAGAAACAGAAACAAGATATTAAAGTCAAAACTATTATATTGTGCTTACAAAATTTTAGATTTTAAACTAAGGAAACTAAATTTTATTTCAAACTGTATTTTGCTTTTCAAAACTTAACTGAAAAATAAATAACTTTGTCTGTCTACGCTAAAAACACTTAACTTTGCATTAATATTGTTTTTAAATATTAAGGTATTATTACGATTGATAAATATTCAGTGATAGGCATTAATATATTAATTTTTAAATTCGTTTATCACGTATTTAATTTACTTTTATTGTTCCTCTCGTGCTTTAATTTTTATTTTTTATCATTTTTATATATAAAAATAATGATTTGTCTGAATCATCGTCTCTTAGAGCTTACGCCACATTTTTTTAAATTGAAAAGAAATGAAAATCTGGTTATTTGTAAAGTATTTGAGCACAACAAATATATATTTATTGTCTTGTTTTTCTTACAATCATTCGATATGAATAGAAAAAAAACAGTCTTCATATTTTTTTAAGTCTTACGAAGCCTTTGCTTTTATACTCAGAGATTTAATAACTCTAATAATAGTGGTTTTTACTTGTAAACAAATATCGCTATAATATAATTAAAATTAGATAATGTTCATCCTGAAGAATACAACGATGAAATTCGGTGGTTAAATAAAATAATTTTTAATAAACTATATCCATCTTCTTTGTTCTTTCTCAAGCATGTGATTTTTTCTTATTTATTTCTAAACAAAAAAAAAAACGCAAATTTAAAAGTATTTTGAGGGTCAACCCCATAACTTTTTTATAAAACTAAAAAGATGTATTTATGTTTTGTGTTATAGTTTATTTTTATTAGAAAATATACACTTAAGGAAAACTCACTCTAAAGCTCATAATTCTTATTTAAAACATAACATAATTTTTATATCATTATTTTAATAAAGATCTTTTGGTTTAATATTTTTTTTAAAAATTAAAATCACTTTAGTTTTTAAGGAGAGAAATAATTATAATTCTTAATGATAGATTCTGACATAAAATTTTAAATTTGCTTAATTTTATATTTTTAAAACTTTAAAAAATTGTTTAACAAAGTTTGTATAAGTTTTAACTTTGTTTTAACATATTTTAAATTTTTTACGGACAAGTAAGATGGTATTTATAATTAGATTTTTGTCTCGTTTAATATATACTATAAATTTATAATCACAATTATATAAAACGACCGAATCTTTTATGTAATAAATTTAATTTTTAAAAAATCTTTTAGGAGCCAGCTTGTGTGTTATATGTTATCATGTTGAAACCTGGGAATAATTTGAATTTTTTTGTTAGATGTGTCAAATAAATTCCCATAAAAAATATATTTAAAAAGAGTCAGAATGTTGTAAACTTATATTTTTTGTTATTTAAAAAATCAATGATTATTAAAAGTCTGTTGTGCATTCAAACGTTTATTTAATACTTCTAATTTGGATATTTGTTTATTAAAAATTACCATTTTGGTCTTACTATACTTTCCAACGACCTATATTTCTTAAAATTAATTCTTGAAATATACAAAATAATATAACTCGGAAGTAGTTGTTTGGGCTTGTTTCTCCGTTAGTTTTTATTAAAAACTAGTTATAAATAAACTTATACAGTAATACTCTTTAGCTTAACTATTTTTCTTTAAGATATAAGTTCGAGAATATACTCATAAGATTGTTGAATCTACCATCCTAAATTAAGGATCGTGTTTAGCCTGATAATCTGAAAGATTATTTAAATGAAATATTACGCCTTTTTTTCAAAAAAACCAAATGTTACACGATTAATCACCTGTTAATAATGATAATGTGTCTGAATTTTGATTCTAATTAGAGAATTTATTAAAGTTTTCTGCACAATTTAATTAATCAGTTAGGACAACTTTGGGAGGTTTAATTTTGTCTCATTGAACAGAACTATGATTTTTCAAAATAACAGACCACATTAAAATTTTATACATGGATTATAATTCTATTATTAATTTATTGAATCGAAATATTTTTTAATTACATAAATTTTTTAAGATTAGAATATAAAATTTACATCATAAGAATAAATATCTAGTATATCAATGTTTTTATCCTGTAACAAAAGCCTGCAAGGCAAGTTAGACTTAGGCAGTCAATATAGTGCACGGGGATGGTGTTTAGCGGGTGAAAGGCTCACGGTATATTGAGCTACACCTAAGTAGGTAAAATCATATTTTACCTTATGTTTCCGTCAACTAGGTATTAATAATCTTATAAAGAAGAAAAAGCGAAAGGATCTTCGTATAGATTTCCCATCCCTAGACAACAAAAAAGATGAATGTTTCTATGTCGAAAATGTTATAAATTATTAAAGATCATATCTTTTTGATAACCTTTTTTATTCGATTAGGCTGAGTTTATTTTTCCTAAATTTGTGATATTGTGTGTAAAGATTTTAATTATTAATTTTCCAAACAGATTTTTGTTCATTTTATTTTTGATTTTAAAAAATAAAAACAATAGAGTAGGGGTTTTAAATTTAGACATAGTTTTTATAGACTTTAATTTTTTAGAGAGTTTGACATATTAAGAATTTATTATATTAAATATACAAATATTGTGTTTTAAATATGTTCAAAACTTTTTGTTTTGTAAAGTTAGGAAAAAATTAAAGTTTAAATATTTTTAAAGTTTATAAAACAATTTTATAAATTTTCAAATAAAATAATTTTTTGTTTTCGCTCTTAAAATCTTTAATTTTTACAAGGCCTAAATCAAATTACACCTTTATTAATTAAATAATTTATTTTATAATATAATTATTAAAAATCCCCAAAAACTATATAATTATTTACATGCAATTAGAACCATCAAAATATCTCATAAAAAAGTATTTTAATAATTTTAATCATTGACTTATAAAACTTACATATATAAGTTTGATCCCTTTTACAAATCACAAAACCAAAAAAAAAGTAATTTTAATAAGTTATTAGAAGTTAAAAAAAGTAAGAAACAATTTACCTTTAAAAGCAAATGAGATTTGATTTTGTAATTAAAAATTAAAATTTTTTTGAAATATCCCAAATGGTTTATTCTATCGTCAATTTTATACATTTAATTTATGGCTCAATATTTGACGGTAATGACGAATTTCCACAATTTTCTACCAGAGAAAGTGTTTTTGGAGATCTCATTATAAATAAACAACCTTTAACTGATGGAATGCCAAGCTCTACTTTTGATTCTCACTTAAGTGAGCAGTGCCTACGAGTTCAAACTCATATTAAAAAAGATGACCAATCCACAGTGTCTATCAAACCTAACAAAATTCCAACAGATATTCATCCACTAAAAAAAACGATCAAGCGTAAACAACTCACGAAAGAAAACAAAGTTTCTAATTTTAAAATTAGCGACGATTCTAATAAAAAGTTAAAACAAGATAAAATTTTGGTCAAAGAGCGTGTAACATTAATTCGCAGCAAGAAAAAACAACTTCAAATACCAAAGACAAAAAAATGCATTAAAAATAAACAACAACCCATTGAGAATGAAAATATGGACTATTGTAAAGAATTATACTATAAAAACAAACAAAAACTTTTATTATTAAAAAAAGTTGTTAAAAAAGCAGAGTTTATTTTTAAATTTCCATTTTTTAAGTATGTGAATTTACTTTTTAATGCAGATTTAAGAAATAAAAGTTCAATAGATTTTGCAGATAAAGATAATATTCTTAGAACAGAGTCTTATCTTAAGTTATATTATTTACTTACGGGGTTCTTTGATGACGAAAAACTCGAAGAGAATTTGATTATACCAGAAAACTTTTTACTATGGGATCTAACCTTAGAAAACTTAAAAATGCTCAAAATGGAATATGACAACTTTATTAATAATCTTCGAATCTCATTTAAGCTCATTATAAATTTTAAATCTGGAAGGGAATATTTTAAAAGCGCGGGCTCAAAGGTTTTATCCTGGTACAAAAATCAAAATGAAATTCGAGATGCTCTATTAGAATCAATTAAAATAATACAAAATTTTTCATTTTTATCAAATCTATGCGGCGATTTAAATATTTTTTTTCAAATTAATTATGAAATAATTTTAAAGAAGAATTTAGGTCAAATTTATTTTTACTTACAAACTATTATATATGTTTATGAAATTAACAAGTCTAAATTTATCATACAAAATGGAATTGATATATCAAATATATATTACGGGAATAGAAATTTGTTAAAATTTGTTGTTTTTGTTAGATATTTAGTTTTGGAAGTATTATATTTGTTAGAAGTAGAAGATGAGCACACAAAAACTTATAAAGGCTTGATATTTATGTCTTTTATAAAATATAAATACCCTGAAACGGCTTTGAAATTTAATTATTATGATATCATTTTATCAAAATCTCTATATTTTGATGAAAAAAAAACAATATATTTAGAGAAAGAAAAAAGAACCTTTTCTATTGTTTTTAAATTTAATATCAGTAAGGATGGACAGGGCTCCTTTTTAATGTATTTTAATAAAATAAGAGAGATATTAATTTATACGATACAAGAAGATTTTGATAATCTTACAAAATCTCTTATCGAATTTGATAACTGCAAATGTGTACTAGATGAGTATGAAAACTTATGTTGGACGAATGACATTATTAACATATATGTTAAAGATTTTCATAGTAAAGTTATTGAATCTTTTCAAATCGAAAGTTTAAAAATATTTTATAAAATATAGTTTTTAAAGCTTTTTTAATAATACAAAAATTTTATAATTAACAATTCCAATTCTTTTTTAAGTTAATTTATCCAAACAATAATTAAATTAATAACTTAATTGATCGTGTCTTCCGAAATTCATTGTGAAAATATCATAATGAAAATTTTAAAAAAAACGTATTAAAAATAAATAAATGAAAAAATACAGGAGTAACAACTAAAAAATGATTTGCTAAAAGCTTACAGAGAATATCTTAAATACTGTCATTTTAGCACGAAATTCGAAAATATAAATAACAATACTTGCATTACCTGGTATTTTTTGATAAATATATTTTATTGATTTAAAAAAAAGTATTATTGGTTTTTTTAATTTCTAAAAAATATCACTAAGATTTGATTTGAGCACAAAATTTTTGAATTTTTTATAATCCTAAAATAAATTTAATTTTAGTTGTACATTTGAGAAAAAATAAATTTATACACAATTTGGTTAATTTGGTTTTATATTTAAATAATTATTTCTTTAAGTTTAGGGTGGAAAAGAGAAAAATCAAAATTGCTTTTTAGTTTATAAAAATAAGAATCCAACATAAAAAATCATTAAGTTTATCGGAGTTTTATTTAGCGCTAAAAATAAAATTCAAAAAACTTCAAAAAATATGAAGTTTCTTTAGTGATAAAAGACAAATCATTTAGTAAAAATAGATTGTTTAAGTACAATAATATAACAAAGGGTTCGTAAAAATCTATCCATAGCAAAATACTATTTTACACTCTTATTATATTGTTAAAAAATAGAGATTACATAAATCGAAGTAGTTTTTAACAAAATTTTAATTAAGTTTTTCGAATACAATGTCAAAATTTGATATCATCACAAATTATAAAACAAATTTTCACTTTTCTGAATATTTTCAAATAACTACTCTTTTTTTAGAATCCAAAAAAGGCTTATCAATACTGTACAGAGTTTGTTCTTGTTGTTTATTTTTAGTAATTAAAAAAATATTATGAATCAGTTTGTTGAATTTGTCAAAAAATCATTATTTGAATAAAATCAAACCATGAAAATGAGAAAAAAACACCACAAATAGACTAAGTAAAAGAACATAGAATAAGTCATTTAAGGGTAAAGGGTCGTATAATAATTAATATGAGCTCAAATCTAGTACACAAGATGTATTTTTATCGTCTTATAATTCAAAATTAAGTATTTATTTGATAATATTTTAATTATAATTCCTGTTTTTATTAATTTTAAATAGAATTTACTATATTTGTTTCTAAAATAAATAAAAAGTAAAGTATATCTCTCTTTAAAATTAAGTATAAAATATAAGCAATGAAAAGTTTCTTATTATGGCACGACCAATTATTGATCGAAATTTATAATTTAGAAACGATAGAAGCGATTAATTTAAAAATTTTTTAATAACAATTTTTTTTAAAAATGTCCTCAAATTATAACACTTTAATAATAAAAATAAATAGATGCAGTCTTTATACATCCAATATCTAACTGATTAAATTTACGCACAGACTACCACCGTAAAAAAAAATTAGGACTATAGTTTTGATATTTCTTTTGACAGGAGGTTAAGAAGGTCTTCTTTTGACCTTGATTAAAAGGTCCTTAATATTCTTTGACCGAAACCTAAAAGTATATAGGAAGGTCTTTTAATTAAACATGGGTTTTAAAAAAGTTTGTAAAAACAAGTCATTTAAAGCAAACAGTATTTTTATTAGGTACCTCCAAAGAGAAAATGTCCACCATCGAAAGCCCTACAATATTTAATAAGTTTTTTAATTTTTTTGGTAGTTGAATTACTAAAATAATATTTGTTGTATAGTTTTTGTGCTCTCAGGTAAATATAATGTTACGGAAATTGACTTATGTCATGATATTTTTAATAAAAAAATACAATCTATCATGTTTATTTGACAGTCGTAAAAATACTTTCATTTTAAATTAAAACAACTATCTATGATTTTATTGTTAATTTACCATTTTCCAAAAATAGCTTTGAAAAGTATATGTTATTACAATATCTTCGACTAAGATAACTAAATTTCAGTTTTTTTTAATAATATATCTAAATAAATTAATTATAACCAATTGTTTTATTTTTTCTGTTTGTATAATTCATAAATTTAGTTTAAAATATATAACATCTTACTGTTAAATTACATAATAAAGTGACGTTACTAATATTCCTTTGCTTCTTAAAGATATTTCATTTGGTTTCTAGAACTGGTGATATATTTTGAGGGATTTTTTTAAAAATATTTTTTAAAATTAATTATTTTACAAGGATTAAATGGCTTGTTTAAAGCTTGAAATTTTCAATACATGTACTTTATTTTTACTTCTTTAAATTTAACTTACTGACATTTTTGACTAATTAACTCTAAGCTTCTAATCCTATTTTTATAATTTTTTTCTTGAGTAATTACTAAGTATATTGCTGTTACTTCATCGGGTCATTTGTCCTGCTATGTAAAGTAAATATTTAATAGATATTAGTTTGGTTGGTGTTGAATATTCGTCCAAATTTACTTATTTATCATTTTTCTTTTTTATCTGAGTAATTAGTTTCTGTCCGTCTTAAAACACCAAACCAAATTAATGTCAAGTTTTAATAAAGTTTCTCATGACTTAAAGGTATAAACTAATTAGAAATTTAAGTTCTAAGTAAAATTTTATTATCTTTAATGTAAAAATCAAACCTTTAGTATCAGCTTTTTTGAAATTATAATTTAACCACAATTAAAAATTTTTTTCATTATCTACTTTTTGCTCAATTAATTTACTGTTTTAGGAAAATGGATTAAAATCTTCCAATTAAATTCAAATTAAAATTTTTATTAAGCCCTTATTTTATGAGAAATACATTAATCGTTTTTATTTTTAAATCAATAACATGTAGTTTATTATCTGAAAGAGGGTTGATTTCGTTTGGTACCAATTCTCATGAATGTTTATCTAAAGATGTAATAATGGAACATGGCTTTATTATTCATGAAGCTATAGACATACCTTTTACACAAATTTCCGAGTTTTTTGAAATATCACAACAAAACACAACTACAGAAGAGGGATACAGTAAAACTTCTATAATCAAAAATCAAAGTTTAACAAGCCTTGATCACGCTGGATCCTCATCCCAGATGCATAAACAGACTGGTTTTGTTATAACTTCAGACTTAACAGAAGATATCTGTCAAGATGTTTCAAATTCAAGTAGCGATCGAGAAATGAAATATACATCGTTCATAAAAATGCATAGTGATGTCTCAAAACAACACAAACTTTCATTAATAACTTATTTAAATATAATTACCATATCAAACTACGAAATCGACATGGAGTTTTCTGAATGTGAAACAGATTCGGAATTTAAATCATGCTGCATAAATATTTATGATTTGCTAACAAATTTTTTTAGCCGTGAGAAAGACTGGAACCTAAAATCTGTTAAAAATGATTACATATTGCTATGTTTTGAGACTTCTAAACTCAAGGAATTATGTACCGAATATAAAGGTTTTACTAAAAATATAGAAACTCTTTTCGAAGTTATTTTAGAAGTTGGAGATCTGAACCAAGTTCTTCGATCATATTCTTTGTCAAAAAATGTATCCCGCTCTTATTTAAGTTTTGATATGGAACTTATAATTCAAGCAATAAACAAATACGAATTCATAAAAACAATATGCAGTGAAATTGAGATTTTTTCATTGATAGATTATAAAGAGATTTCACAGAGGTGTAAAGAAAAAGTATATGTTTACTTCCAAACTATAATATACATCTATGAATTAAACAAAGATATTTTTTTTAAAAACAAAACCCCTGAAATAGCATCAATTTATTACAATAACAAGAATCTGCTGAAGTTTGTGTTTTTTGTTCGATTCCTAATTTCAAAATTAATTATTGATCTGAAAATAGAATATAAATTTATCAGAAGACACAAAGCAATTACTTTTTTATCTTTTCTAAGATACGAACACCCTCATTTTGCTTTAAAGTTTAATTATTTGGATGTTTATTATTCTGAATTATTAAATACATCCAAACCAGAACTTATATACAAGCGAAAAAAGCATATTGGTGTTGTTTATTCTAATGAAAAATTCTACAATGAACCTTTTACAGAAAAATATAAATATCTAACTAACATTTTAAGCCGAGTCTTGTCGGGTAGATTTGACCATCTAACGGATGAAATTTTACATTATGAGAGATATGAATTGAAAAATTTAGAAGATATTAGTTTTTTGACTGAAAACAATGCTATGGATGA
Organism: Cactoblastis cactorum; assembly: GCA_020352625.1. Lineage (NCBI taxonomy): Eukaryota > Metazoa > Arthropoda > Insecta > Lepidoptera > Pyralidae > Cactoblastis > Cactoblastis cactorum. Next base: position 7,373 of record JADGIL010006029.1, on the reverse strand, counting down.
ATATATTAATAGTTTTCATCAAAACTTAGTTGATATATATAATAAAACAAAATCAATTGAAAATTTAGTAGTAGATAATCGACAAGAAACTTTATCAAAATGAAGGATTTATGATTTAATAAATATCATTTAAAAATAATTTTTGATTTGAATAATACGATAAAAAAATATTATAAAAAAATCAAGGATATTAATTTGTCGTAGATTTAAGAATATAGTAAAGAGTTTATAAAATAATCAATCTGAGAATAAAGAAATAAAGCACAGTAGTTCAAATACAAATATCTATAACTTTTCTCTTGCACAAGCACCTTATTTATAAAAGTATTTTATATTCTCGATTTACTTAATAACTTCTTACACGAAGTTTATTTTTCGTTAATGATGTTTACACTGTGCGATTTTCTCTTTAGAGTGATAAAATTTTAATTATTGTAAATTTGTGGAAAATCATACTGATTTTTTGAGACTTCTTTTTTGTTGTCTAGAGATTGTAAATCTATACGAAGATTTTTTCGTCACACATTCTACATAAAATAATAGTATCTAGTTAAAAGAAACATTTGCATAAATATGTTCTACATAATCAGGTGAATCTTTAGATACTGTGATCCTTCACCTGCCAAAACTTACCTCGCGTACTCTTTTGACCGCGTAAGTCTACCTTACCTAGCAGACTTTGGTAAGATAACTAAATAAGGTATGGTCATTTTATTTGTGATATTAATGATTAAAAATGCCACAGTAAACATAACATTATCCAAAATATTTTAAAGTTAAATGAATACATTTATGTATAAAATAAAAAAATTTTAACTAAATAATTTTTATAAAAATCAAATAAATGTTTATCTTGAAAAAATAATATTGTTGAAATACACTGGAACTTTTCAGTTTAGAAGTAAAAACTCATATAAAATTCCGCTAAACCAGTGATCTAAACTGTTTTTGTGATGGTGTTTCTTATTTTTAGTAATGATTTTTTGAGGTATTTAAAATCTATATTTGAAACTAAAGTTTTTTCTCAAATAATAAAGATTACTATTTTTAGTCTTAAAATATTTTGTCATATTTTTATTTTTTGATTTAGTTTATCTGTTAAAATATTCAATTCGTAAATTTCATTATTTTTATTAAAACCAATTATTCGTTTATTATTATGGTCAATAAAAATAAAAAATCGCAGTATATTGAGCTATACCTAAGTATGGGAAACATATTTTACCGCATGTTTCCGTCAACTGGGTATAAACATTCTTGTAAAGAAGGTATAGCGAAAAGATTTTCGTATGGATTTCCCATCCCTAGGCAACAAAAAAAATAAAAATGAAATATTTTTTATGATTAAATTAAACTTAATATCAATCATATGAAATATATCTATTTATTAGTATAAATCATTTAATTTCTTTGTTTTAATTTATTAATCTAATCCCTAAAAAAATATATCAAATAAAATGTTTCAATGAATTTTTAATTCAATTTATTAAAAAAAATAATTTTTTAAGAAAAATCTTAGTCAACTGATTTTTAAAAAAGACTTTTATTTTTTTAATAAAAAAATGATCTATTTTTTAAATTTAAGAACTGATTCAAAATAAACAAACAAACAACACCCATGGACGTATCAAATACAAAAATAAAATTAAGAGAAATACTAACTAGTAGAGGGATACCCACAGTAGAAGTAGAATTGCATTCCAGTAAAGGAGTAGTAACCTCATCATGCCCATCAGGTGCTTCTACAGGCACCCTAGAGGCAATGGTGGTAACTGACAATAATGAGGATTACGATGGTAAATCAGTAAAAGAAATAATAAAAAGAGCCCAAAAAGAGCTTATTCCTTTTTTAAAGGGAGATTTAACTGACCAATCAGAAATTGACAATCAATTGTGTAAAATTGATAAAACAAAAAATAAAAGTAATTTTGGGGCAAATATAATTTTGCCAATCTCACTTTGTGTTTGTAAGACAGGTGCACTGCTAAAGAATATTAGTTTAAGTGAATATATTAGCAAATTAGCCAACCAAAAAAGAAAGATGCCAATCCCACATTTTAACATCATCAATGGAGGGATGCATTCTGGGAACAAACTTAAATTTCAAGAATTGATGATCGCATTTCAGTACGAAGATTACTCAACAAATTTAAGAATGGCTTGTAAGTTTTATGACAGATTAAAAAAGGTTATCACTTCTAAGTTTGGAAAAATAGCCATAGGCGTAGGAGATGAGGGTGGTTTTGCACCACCAATTAATACTTTAGAAGAAGGATTAGATTTAATTATGCAAACTTACAATGATTATCATTTTGAAAATATGAAAATAGCCATAGACGCAGCTGCCTCTTCTTTCTACTCAAACAAAGTTTATGATATTGGCACACAAACACTCTCCTCAACTGAGTTTGTAAGTTATTACTTACAAATTTTGAAGAAATATCCATTAATTTATTCTTTAGAAGATCCTTTTGCCGAAGATGACTATGAGCCATGGATTAGTTTAACACAATCAGTAAAAAATGAAGTAAAAATCATTGGTGATGACTTAACAGTCACAAATTTTGAATTGGTAAAACAAGCAATTGATAAAAAAATGTGTAATGGGTTATTAGTTAAACTTAACCAGGTAGGAACAGTAAGTGAGACTATAGAAGCTTGTTTATTGGCCAGAAAAAATGGATTTTCACTTATGGTGTCACATAGGAGTGGTGAAACAATGGATTCGTTTATTTCTGATTTTGCTGTTGGGATAGGAGCAGAGGCTATTAAAGCGGGAGCGCCTTGTAGAGGAGAGAGAGTAGAAAAGTATAATCAGTTGCTTAGGATTAGTGAAGAATTACAATAAAATCTATTCTTAAAATTGATTGATTTAAATTTATAAAAAATAAATTGATTTTTAAGAATTAATTTATTATTTCTTTAACAATGTTTGTCAAAGTTTAATACCAAGAGTAAATTTATTAATTGGTTTTATTTTAATGTGCTACAATAATTTCATAAAAAACCAAACTTAAATTGTATTATATTTATTAAATTATTTTTTTAAATATAAAATAAATATAATTTCACTTTGTTTATTTTATATTTACAAAGAATGTTTATCTTAAATTTATAAAAAATGTTTATTTTATATTTAAAAATAAAAAGAGGTTTATTGTATATTTAAAAAAATAAAGAAGAGGTTTATTTTAAATCTAAAAAATAAAGGATGTTTATTTATTTTTAATATGATAAATTAAAAATTGACTTTTATTTTCTGATAGATTTATAAAATACAAAATATTTTTTAAATATTGACACTTATAATTTAATTTATTAAACAAACAAAATTAACCAAAAATTATTCAAATATCCAATACAATATTAAATATTTTAATACAAAACAGCAAAGAAATATTCTCACACTTTGATTAATTAATTTACGAAATAGTTTAGAAATAAAAATTTTATTTTTTTAAAAGAAATGATATTTAAAATTAAATGACTTTTAAATCTTTTTATTGTGCAGTCATATTATTATTTGAAAGGTAGATGAGCAAATTTTAGCAAAAAAAGTGTTAAAAAATTTTTAAATGCCTATTTTTAGGTATAAAATTACAATTTATTGGCAAAAAAAGTGTTAAAAATTACTTATTTATTAATAAAAACTAATCATAAGATTAGGATACGTCATAAAATTAATTAATTTGCTAAACAATCCACTAAAATGACTTTTAATTTTATTAAAATAACAAATTATTACTGTGATTAGAAACAAAGTATGAAACATATTCTTAGTTAAAAAATTGCCATCAACAAAACAAATGGACAACCCTAAAGATAACACAAATGACACAGATAGTGGATATGAATTAGATAGACACGGTTCTTATAAAAAAAGGACTAGAACTATTATGACTCCCACCCAAAATGAGTTATTGATGAGATTTTTTATGATAGATCCATTTCCGCCTACGGAAATTAGAGAAGATTTGGCTAGGAATCTTAGAATTAAGCCGCGAACAGTCCAGATTTGGTTTCAAAACCAAAGACAGAAAGCTAAACAAAGAGGTGAAGACATGAGTGGCATAGAACCTTGGTCACAACAACAATTTATAGATTATTCAATTCCCAACACACAATACAAGAAAAGCAGGCTTGACATACTGGCGGACATAGCGTACGAGGAGTATTGTAAGATCAATTTAAATAAACAAAATGAGAATGATAGTTTAGAATATCAGTAGAGTGATTTTTTACCAGTGTGAATAAATCTTTAAAGCACTTTTTTAACCATTTTGTTTTAATGTTTCCTTTTTTATAGGTAATTATAACATTTATTTTAAGAAACTTGTGTATTTAATTAAAAATTTATTCATCGAAATCAATTAATACAAAATTTAATTGTGAAACATGTAAATTAATATTAAGAATTGACCAATCAAAATATAAATTATGAAATGAATTATTAACTATTTATAAAAAATTTTTATTGATTTATTCATTCTTTTTTGTTTAATTCTAAGATTATTTCTTTATTTGTAATAAAAAATCAAATAAAAAATGTTGTTTTTTACTTGATTTAACTTATTTTTAT